>JAOCPT020068499.1:0-14303 GCA_026546935.2 Palythoa grandiflora | reverse complement strand
TTCAATGAATTCTGTTTTGTAAGCAAATAATGTTTGACCTCTTTTTTAAACCTGAAAATTGAAAGTTGTTTGAATTTCCTCCCTGAATCAACCTTTGCGCAAGGTTGGATGGATACAGAGAGTAATATAGAATAATTTGATAAGTAAAAGAATGCTTGATCTTTGAAATGCTGTTAATTAAAGAACTGAATCCGTCTCTTAACAAACAATCGGACTCTATCAAGGCAAAAGTGTTTATCTAGTTTCATTTTGGTCTGCATCGCTGAACATTAACATTTTAATTCTTTTATTTATCAAATTATTTTATATTACTCTCTGTATCCAACCTTGATTTTTGTTCTTTCGTCTTAGAGTTTGTCTTTGTTTTCAGTAAACGATTGTTCTTTTACTTATAAATTCTATTGTTGTATCACAGTCGAATAGGGTTCTACAATATTAGCATATAGAGAAAAAAAAATTACATTCAGTTGACCTGATGATGTTGCCGGGATGGCAACGAAACGTTGTCTAATAAAGTTAGCTTTTTTATTAAATTGTATACTCAAAGTTACGTTCATCAAGATTCAAAGTTGAAATTTTCCTAGTATTTCTAGTTATTACCATGAAAAGATCAAATAGTAGACACTTTTTTTGCGAGTTGAAAAGAGAGAGGATATCGGAAATCTCAGTCAGCTCCGCGAGCGTGTACACTTGCTTACGTCATCAGATCATATTTAGTGGAGTACCTACCAACTTTGTTCAGATTTAGATGCACGCCCGTGCGTCCCTTGAGATTTATATAATAACCCAAGTTATTCCCAAGTTGATTGGTTGATTGGTTCTCGCCTATGATCGATTAGAGGACAGACGCACGCTTGACGTCACCATTACAAAGTTTTTTATTTTTTATTATATAAAACAAATAGATTCGGCTATCGCCTCGTGTGCATGCCACTTTTTTGTTCTTACCACAGTATGACGTCATCTGTTCTCTTTAACTAAACATACGCATGCAAAATGGAATCTATTTGTTAATTAGATGCACGCTCACGCATTACAAAGAGGGCGCGCGAATTTTACAGCTATGTTATAAAAGTCTTTGTCTTTATGGCTCACAAGTGAATAAGAACTATCAGACTTGTCTACCACTGTGTTGGCGTCATAGTGAATACGGATAAACAAAGATTCATAACAAAGGGTTCGTGGAATTAACAGAATTGTGAAAAAGCTACAGTTTGTGACAATTGTAAAGAGGTTTGATCCCAGGTAGATTATTTACTGTTTCGTTAATTCATGTCAATGTTTATAGCTGTATAGGAATGTGTTAACCAAGTCAGATATACTGGATTGTAGATTCAGTCATGGTTGCATTGATTTCGTTCAGCTAAACATACGTACCACGCGCGCTTACTGTGCACGAATCGTATTTGAAACATGTACTGCACGTAGTATATAGTCACATAATCATCTATACACGTTTTGAGCACACTAATATATCAACAATATATCAATAGAGCAATAATACATCAAACGACATCAAAGTACTTACTGGCTGAACAGAATGTACTTACGTACATAATCATCTCTACAAGTTATGAGCATTAACAACAATATATCAAACGACAGCTAAATATTAACTAAACAGAATGCAATACACGTGTAAGTAATCACCTATACAAGTTATTAACACTAACAACAATATTACAAAATACTAACGCACCCTGTCTTCCTAGTTGTTGGATTACGGGGAACTGTCAGAATCAGAAGCGGTTGTAATTGGTCGTAAAGGGAAGCGACTCTCGCCTCCACAATTCAACACACCGTGCTCGGTGGCAGCAGACAAATTTGGAAACATTTATGTTGTCGATTATGGGAACAGTCGAGTCCAGGTCATAGATGTTGATGGGCATGCAGTACGGCAACCGCTCAACGTTGGCGGGAAATTTAAACCTTGTGCGATTACCGTCAGTTGTGATGGAGACATTGCCTTGACAGATTCCCAGATTATTAGAGTGTTCAGAAGAAACGGTAATTTTAATGTGTAAAATTGATTATCTACTAAATATTATTGTTCAACTTTTGTAGTGACGTATAAAGGTACTCTTTGGTGTCAGGGGGGTCTTAATAAACGGGAGGGGGGGTTGAAAAAACTAAAAAGAATTATTCACTGTACACTGTACCATTGCAGGCATGATTAAAACACAATTATTTCATGTCTGAGAAAAATCATACATCTCTTTCAGTAACTCTGAAAAGTCTCACATTTTGATTTTGTAAAAGGACAGTACATAGAATATAATTGAGCTTTGAAAATCCGAAAATTTGATAAATGGAAGGGGTCTTAATAAGGTCCGGGGGTGGGGGGTCGGAAAAATGTAAATTTGGCATCCAAGAGTCATGGTTTGCTTTGTCATCTTTTCACTTCTAAAGTTGCTGACCGCGCAGAAGCTGCTCTTTACACTCATAAACAATAATGAACAAATACATAGTAAAATTTGCCATGGCTCAGTTTCGGTTGCAGTCCCAGTTAGTTATAAAAGCTAAAAGAGCTTACTTTTGTTTTCGGATGACTAAATTTTGTTTTATTGTTTTATGTCCAATCAGACGGAAGCTTTAACTTGCTCTTTCCAAGGCCTTTTCTGAGCGAGGTTGAAACAGGCGCGTTCTAGTCCTTCATCCGCAGTTGATAAAGAAATTTAGTTTTGTCGCATATAGATATTTTGTGGCTTCAATATTTTGAAAAGGTTTATGATTTGCCTGTGGCTAGTTAAAGTTTCAGTAGGCGCCCAAATCTTTCCTTTGCATGCATGTGCTAACTCTATAGCTGACTTGCTTTATCCGTTTTTGTATCTCGCCTTTACGGCGTTTCGTATCCTATGCTCTGCAACAGTTATTATCAACATCTCTTATGTTAATTATACATTTGGCTAATCTTTTTAGTTTCTATTTTGTAGGTCAACCTCTTCGGCCGGTTCTTCCGGTTTTTGGCAAGAATGATCGCAGTCCCAATCTGTCAGCTCTAGCGTTTGACCTTCAGAGAAACATCTACGTTGCTGACAAAGCAAATCACAAAGTGGAAAAGTTTACATTCGGTGGGAACTTTCTTTGTTTTATCGGGGATGCGCAGTGCTTATACCAGCCAGTCGGTGTAGTAGTGACAAGAGCTGGAGATATTGTTGTTTCCGAACATGCTAAGCATAGATTAAGAGTGTTTTTGAAAGAAAACATGACAGAATGCAAAACAATTGGATCAAAAGGAGTGGGCAACGGTAAATTTATGTGTCCTCGAGGATTAGCTTTAGACAAACAGGATAACATTCTTGTTGCTGATAGCGAGAATCACAGAATTCAAATCGTTTCTGTTACTGGTGAATGTATCGGAGTATTTGGGAAAATTGGGTCAGAGCCTGGCTTTCTTGACACTCCACACGACCTGGCTGTTGATGCAGAAGGAAATGTAGTCGTAGCAGACACAAAAAATCACAGAATTCAAGTCTTTACCCGCAAGGTCCCTATCTATGTGGAGAATGTAATTTGCAACAGAGATGAAGTAACCTCCATTGATGAAACCACACAATTCAGCAATGAGGTAAAACACACGCACGAAGACAAAGTTCCAAACGAGGAGAAAAAAAATGAAGCGCCTACAACAAAAATAAAAGATGAACAAGCCAGAGAGGGGACTGGGTTTGAACACGACCACGAAATTGAAATAAAAATTCAGGAAGAGCGGCGCGGCATTGCTACTGTTGCGTAAAAAAGGAAGAAAAAAACGGAATTTATTTATTTTAGTAACACCATAAACAGTTTAGAATAATTAAACACCATTCAGAAGAATTTTTGAGATATTACTGAAAATGTACATACTACCATAAAATTAAACAAAATAGTTTAGTAAATTCAATTTTAATCAAAATAGTAGTCTTCTGACACAATAATATTTCGAGACATTCATTCATTCTCAGATTTTATCCTCTTCTGCTTAGATGTGCCCAGATTCGGGGATTGCTGTTTAAAGTCCGCCGAGTCTGAGTTGCCAGGTATTATAACCGGTACGAGATTTAATTACTTTCCGAGAGTGTTAATCAGTTCAAGCCGTTTGTTCCATGGATCGCCCACAAATAGTAAAACGATTCCAGGGTAGCGCAAGCCAATGTTTTCATTGAGAGAGCATTCATTATTTGTAAATTATTAGATTTGAGAAATACAAGTAATTTTGACTAAAAAACTGAAACAACTTTTTGTTTCATCTATTCAAAATATCTTTTGCAAGACCCACAGAAAGAACAAATGGCACGTATATGAACAGTTTCAGGTGTTGTCTCAGAGTTCGTTACACTAGTCCAATATAGTTTGAGAAAACTTCCCGAACTAATCACCAACAATGTCAAAGTTTCAACTTTTTTTTCAAGTAGAACCTTCCCTTAACAAACCTTCCCTTAAAACTTTCACATGATACCATATTGTACGGCGGTTCGTATTTCCACAAGTTCATTTTTTATATCCTTAACTCGGCTATATTTAAGCCGTTGATCACAGCGGACTTTCCATTTCCGTATTTGTTATACACAGGGATTTTTTCTCCCTAGTGGATATTAACAGTAGAGTCCCTTATAGAACTGTTATTTAAGCAATTTTTTGGTCAGTAGCTTCTCTTGTCTGCGCATGCGCCTCGTCACACCAAGGCTCATTTAAAATATTCGGTACTGTGATCCTGTCCGGGATATTCCATGCTAGCATTTTGTGTATCAGATTCTTGAGTGCGTCTGGCAATTTTACCCGAGAGGGAAAATTCACCCGTTTGTGAACCTGCTGTAACAGGTTACGTAGGTTTGAGTCATCAAAAGGCAATCGAGCACACACCATGGTGTACAAGATAACTCCCATGCTCCACACATCCGCAAGAGTGGCGTCGTATGCCACACCTGCAATATAAACCAACGTCATGAAAATAAATATAACCTCATCGCTTCACAAAACCTACACGCATTTTACAAGAATAATTTTATAACAACGACGAGGCTCAAATTTGCCCAAAACTTGAGAACAGCTTAACAATCGAGGTTCGGCTTCAGTTGTTAATTAAAGTTTTTTGTTATGTAGTCTGCTTGCCAGCAGGCGGTGAAGTGTGTTCTTTTCGCACGAAAATCCCAGAGTCCGTGGTTGTCGCCGCCATCTTGGATTTCCGGCCGTTAGAGCAAACTAGCATCCCCCTTGCCGTCCCTCCCAATCATTTTGTCTCTCTCCCAAAGCTTTTTTGTTTGCGCGGCCAGAAATCCGAAATGGCGGAGGTGATTGAAGATTCTATTATTTATCCTTGATAAAAACACGCCCCGTCGCCTGCGAGCCAGGCTAGCTCAAAAACTTTCATTTACAAGTGAAGCCGCGCCTCAGTTGTTTTTATGCTGTTCTTAAATTGCTTGCAAACGCGCTATTTTGATCAAGACGTAAGCACGATTGCAATGGACGTCACGGCATTCATAACATTTGGTTGAACTTCAACAAAACGTTTCTCATCAGCGTCTATTGTTCGTCAACCAACATGGCTGTCGCATTTATTAGTTTTGATTCTCAAGGGAATGATTGAAACCCTGTAATGGCGGCAGTTTCCCATCACTAAGTAACTTTCTTTGTTTCTTGAACTTTTTAACACAGAGCTGTCTGTGTACAGCCTGAGGACTGAACTGTTTGTGTACAGCCTTAGAACTGAGGAGATACACAACTTACCCTCACGTACTGTACTGATCAGTGCACTGTGAAATGTTGCAAATTTTTATTTCAAGATTTTTCAAAAGCAAAGCAAAACGAGTGAAGTTGTGTATGTTCATTAAAAGTATAGATTAGACAGAAATCCATGTTCAGCTCACAAATGTAAAAAATGTAATACGAAAATGACCTCGATTGAGTCCAAAGAACATCGTAACTTATATAAAGTTCAGGATGAACACTCGAGTCTTGTTGTTATACGTATGTTCATATTTCGGCTTGTGTTCAAACTGTTCTCAAATTAAACTGGACATATGCAACAATGTTAATGCAACAATGTTAATGCAACAAGTTAAGTGGCATACACAGTATATACAAAGTTAGAATAACAAACAACAGAGTGTGAAAAACTACTCTTTGTCAAATTCCATTGTTCAGCGTACGTTTGAATAACTATTGGCCATTGGAGTGAAGATTAAAAAGATTTGGATTTAAAATTTACCAGTTTTGCGAATGGTTTGAACACAAGCCAAAATATTGAAATACCTATAACAACAAGATTTCGTTCGTTCTTGACTTATATTATAAGTTACGATGTTCTTCGGAGTAATTTTTGTATTACAAAAGTGTAGAAATAAGAACAATTTTAGAACAACTGAGGTTCAATTTCTGCCAAAAATTAAGATCAATGAGCCTCGACCCGAAATGCACTGGTTCTTAAGAAAAGAGAACGCGTATTCGTAAAATTTTGGCTGATCATTTTCCTGGTTACCAAATAGTGGCTGTACAAGTTAATGTTTGACCAAAGATATTTTGTCTTAAAGTGTAGTACGGCCTACAGGGTTTTTGTGTTATTACTAAATTCATATTGAATAAACAAGTATTCCCCCAAAATTTTTCGGTTCCGCAAATTCGTCGCTACAAAATCGAGCTTTTAAGGTCACGCGCCGGCTCCGCCCAACAAAGACCGGACCGGGAGTTACTAAGTCTGGTTACAAAACAGACCGTGACGTCACTTTAGGTATCATTTTTCTGTTTGTTTACGCCAAAATATGATCGGGCTTGTATGGAAACACAATGAAACACTGAAGTAAACGATTCCTAAAGTGACGTCACGGCCTGTGGCCTGGCTAAACTAGGAAACAATGTTGCGGAAACATTGTTACGGTAGCAAATGTTTCCCAGTTTAGCCGCGCGGGAAACATATGTTGAGGAAACAAATTTTGCTGCTCGGAAACAAAAAATGTTTTTGCCTGAAGTCAAATTAAGACATTTCTGCTTCCCGGACACAAATTTTGCGTCCGAAACATATGTTTCCCAATTTAGCCACCATGAAATCAATGTTGATTAGTTTCCAGTGCCGCTCGCTCACTAAAAAATGTTTCTTATCAATGGCATGCGGATACTAACAACAATTAAAATGGCTGACTGCAAAGAAATTCAGGCATAACATTTCGTTTGTTTCCGGCTAATTTAGCCACCCCGGGAAACACAACAAGAAACATGTTTCCGCAACATTGTTTCCTAGTTTAGCCAGGCCTGCAACTCCCGGTCATCTTCGCTGGGCGTGACCGGCGCGGGAACTTTAAATCTCGATTTTGTGGAAAAAATGTGCCAGAATCTAAAAGTTTTTTTAGAATGTCCAGTTCTTTTACGCATTCCAGAAATATCAAAACCGAAAAAAAAACGCTGTTTGCCATTGACGATACTGAATTTTGTTAATCACGCGTAATGATAACAGAGCGAATAGGACTCCGCTCAGTCCTGTTACCATAGTGCGCGCGTGCATGCATTCCGCATTTATTGACAGAGACTTTTTAAGGAAAATTACCATGAGGTTCATGTTCAAGCCTCATTAAATCACCCATAGCTAATCAGTTGTATTGTTTGGAGCTCTTGGTGTACTAGCAAACAAACAATAATTTGGCTATTCGCGATCGGAAACCGAACGATTGAGCCAATATTTGTAAGATTTTCACGTTGCTATCATTTAGAAATTCCATATAACATTTTTACATTTTACAATTCATAAGTCGTTGCAGGTTATGATAGAACATCACTCACCTTTCAGTATTTCAGGGGGAGCATAAGCGTATGATCCACAGTATGTGTGACTGAGTTTCTTCTTTCCAGTGGCTGTTGTAAGATTTTCACGTGCAAAACCAAAATCTGATATTATAAGATTCAGTTCCTTGTCAAGCAATAAGTTCTCGCACTTCAAATCCCTGTGCACTATATCTGCTTCGTGGCAGTACAACACGCCACTAACTAACTGCCTAAACATTTGCCTTGCTAAGTTAACAGTCAGCGCTCCTTCTCTGCTGATATACTCTAGCAGATCTCCCATTTGGGCAAGCTCTGTGATGATATACATGCGCGTGTTTGTCTCAATTACTTCTATGAGTGAAAGCACGTTCTGGTGACGGATTCGCTTTAGAACTTTAATTTCGCGGGGAAGAAACTTGGTAAGAAAGTCTTCGGGCGCTTTCTTTTTACAGATGATTTTAATCGCAATATCTCGTTTGTGTCTCTTGGAGTAAGCTTTCCTCACCACTGCATAGGACCCTTTGCCTAACACGTCTCCAAGTTGGTAGCCGTACCTTTCCAATAGCGCTGTAACTCCAGAGAGAGGCAGGTCCGAGCCGCCGCTACCAGTGCCCGCTGCACTTTGTTTCTTTTTTGGCGATTTGGAAGTAGCGTTGTTTTGGCCATCCGCCATGGAAACCTTCAAAGGTTCTTTTTGAATATGAAGCGTGTCTATATAACGTTTTGTCAGGGTTTCTCTAGTTGAAATGTCCCAGTAGCTCTATCGGTTGCGCTCCGATGAACTTTTGCGCGTAGTTTGAATATTCGATTACATCTCTTTTGCCATTCCTGCAATGAACATATTTTGATGGATGAACCGTTTTGAGCTTGTTCACTGTTTCAATCCGTAGCCTTGCGGATGCATCCAGTTCTAATAAACATTCTAACTAAGGCTAACAAACCCACTTACTTTTTAGTTAGTACTGTGACGTTGTTAAAGATATAATTAGTGGACTTTAGGAGGGAATGACGTCATAAACAAGCGATTCTCGCTGAATTCGTGAATCTTCATGAATACAGTGTTGAATCGTATCTGGAGGTGAGCAGGATACTTAGTTGTTGCAAGTGCTTCAGGTATTTATCACAGTCTGTTAGTTTGTTCTATTTGGTTACATGTTTGCTTCCTTATTTATATTTCTCTCTTATGTGGTTTAAGTAATGGTCGGAGTATGAAGTATAGGCAACCTCCTATTGTACTGAAGCGTTTCGATTTTCCCACACCAGAATTTTTGAATATTCATAATGAGAATGCATCAGCCTGCGTATAAAGACAGTTTGGAAAATAGTATAAAATGAAAATGCATTTTAAAGCAATGTTTCTTTTTGGTTACAAAACTTCATCCAATGAAATGCCTGCAAAACAAAAGCCGAGAAATTCTTTTGATTTTCTACGTTCCTAAAATGAGATTTTTCTTAGTCTCAAACTAAGAAAAGTCTCCATTAGAAGGGAATGAATGAGTGAACTAGAAAGAAATTTGCTTTCTTACGAAGATATTATGTTGATTTTCAAAGTTTAGCCAATCAGATTAGAGGTTTACCGGTTTAGACAAAACGAATCAAAATTTAGTAAATTTCTGCATCCACAGAACTTACTCATAAATGAAAGTTTAACTCGAGAACAAGGCTAGTTGCAGTAGTTGGGCTATTTTGAATCGAAGCAGTGTCTGTAACTTGACCAAAGTTCGGCCGGGTCTCAAAAATTTCGTTTTTTTTTCATATTTTGCCCGAATGACTCTCATGGTAAGTTATTTTCGAAAATAGCACTAAAAGGTTCGGCAGCGCTTTATTTTTTTCAGAATCTAGGGAAGTTTGAATCACGTCATTTTAGCTCTGGACCGCAGCAGCGGCCGCTATTTTTGGGTTGAAAATCGCCGCAGACTTCTTATCAGAACCAGTACTTAAAACACAAAATTAAATTGGGGGAGGGCCGGAGAGAAAAACTGAGGAGTTACACTTGGTTCGGTCGTTTTGACGACTGGATTAAAAAAACTTTAATTCAGATTGTAACTGCTTTTTACAGCAACTACAACCTTTTCTGGCTTTGTAGACATGTTTCCCCAGATTTCTTCCTTCGTCGGTACCTGCACAAAGATGTCTCTTAACTCGAAAATGTCGTCGCTGCTATAAAATTAGTGATAGCCGGCTCAGCTACTTACTTGACCGTTCGATTATAAATGTATTGTGAACATATTATAGAAACGTAAGTCAATCATAGCTACAGGTGATCCAAAACTAAATGAACAAATTTGAGGTTTATCTCCAAGATACTTATAAGCAGAGTCTATGAAAAATAGTTTTAGTCTGCCAAAATATTTTATCTTCACACTATAATGTTTATAATAGGAGCACTTTTAACACCCTTAACCAGGTTTTCTATGTTGACAAGGCAACAAGTTACTCAGTTGTTTTTTCTGTTGGTGCAATTTTATAGCAGGTTGTTGCAAGGGGGGTGGAAACGTTTTGAAAAACTTACAATTAAGAAAAAAATTAGTGTAGTGGAATCCCCTTAAGACACATTTGTAAACAGCATATAGTATATTGTCAGATCAGATGCATGCAGTAGTTAGCGACTTTACAGTGTATAGATATATATAGCAGTAGTTACTATCGTACACTATAACCACAACCGGAAATTTTAAAATCGGAGTAACTGGAAAGTCATAAGAATAGAAAAAGATACGAGAAAGAGCAACAAAATCTATCAACTTGTTTTTCCCTTGTTAGCATACCTGCTCCAATTTTTGATCGAGGTGCATGCAAAATCTTCTTTGAATATTGCTTTGCAAAATATACGCTAGAAGAAAATACAAGAGCAATATGTTAAACTAGATTTCTGTGATGCGTTTTTCGAGAATGAAATATTTTATATGCAAATAATGATCAGTCAACATTGTATTTTTTCGCACCCACCCGATATCTTCTTTATAGAAACTGTGTACCTAGAGCTGGAAATTCCGTCTCTTAGTTCTTACATATTCGTACACTGTTATACGTTATTCTTACTTCACCCAAATACCTCATATTCACGAGTACTCTTGCATAGAGTAATCATCGACGTCAGACCAATTTCACTTCCAATTCAGCAGTTATAAATAGGCGAACCTTTGTTTACACGATTTGTTTCAATCAGCATACGGCCCTTCTTTCTGTTAAATTGTTGGACAAATTGAGAAGCTCTGAATATCAGTAAAAAAGCTTCGCAAAATTTTAAGCTATGTAAGAATGAAAGCGATATGTTAAATACTGTTATTGTGATTCGCTTTTAAAAAATGGAAATTTTAATTTATCAAGAATGTAATCTTGAACTCATTAAGGGTTTTTGCCCCCCAGTGATTTTGCGTTTTTTTCGGACACCAATATCGTCATGTATAAAACCAAAACCTTTGCCGGTAATCTCACTTTCTATGCTTTTTTCTAGGTTTAGTATTTCGTTTCTTTCTTTCTTTACCCAGGAGCCCATAAATAGGAGCCTCGATATGCACTATATGCTTGAGTCAACCTTTGCGCGTTTCGTTCTATTTTTAGAACTGCGTTTTCAGAATGAGGCTCAATTTAATTAAAAATTTTGCACAAATGTTGTGTTTCACACAAATGCGTCCTGATTGGTCATTCTGAACAGTGCGCGGGAATCTATACCACCCGCAGCGTTCTAAAAACAATATAAAAAGATACGCGCAAAAGTTAACTCAAAAGGGCCAGCATGGGAGATGGAGGCTCTTATTCATAAGCTTCCGCCTTACCTGAAGTCCCTCGTAGCCTGCATCGCGGCTCAACAGGACAAAGAGAGGAATTGAACGCGCGGTATCCTTGTGGTTCGCTTCGCTTGCCGACTCGTTTTCGCGGTTCACTGCTCGTAAATTTCCTCATCCCTTAATCTGACCCGCTACTAGTCCAGCCACATGCTGATAAAGCAAAATGTAGCGTCAGCAAAGTTCGCCTATAACTATAGATGTTGTTGTTGTTTGTAACTCGGAAAAGAACTTGGAAGGGCATAAGAAATTAAACTGACGACCGGCATGCACCGTCATCTAGCCGTGTAGTGGGACGGGAGGTAGGGGAAGGCACATGGTGGATCGTACCAATGTAGTTTAGCACAGAGTTCTATTTCAGTTTTTCAAAATTTCAGTCCGAAATAGGAACAGGTTGAACATTAACAAAAGGATAAAAAAAAGGAACAAAGGGGAAAAACAAAAAAGACAAACAAAAAAGACAAACAAAAAGACGGAAGGATCGGGAATGAAGAAAATAATCAAGAATTGAAATAAAAAATTTATATGAACAAAATACATTTAAAACTGAAATAGCCTGTAAATGAAGAAAATAATTGCTTTAGTGTTAACTGACCGTATACGTAAACTTTATATGCAAATATCAACTACCACATGCAAATCAACTTTAGTTTTGTGAATTAAACCTGAAGATGGACGGTGGATACCGTCCGAAATATTGTTTTAAAAACAAGCAGCTTCTCATCATTTTTTTTTAAAGTTAAACTTTTATTAGCCCGAACAAGTATTTTTAAAATGAAGATGCAATACTATTCGGCATCGGCTCGATGAAAGAGCGGTTATCCTGTCTAACATTATCGGTGTGAACACTTTTTTTTTGTATTTATTTAGAACATATTACGTTTTAAGGTGCAATTTATATTGGTTTCTAAGTAATCAGAGAATAAAGAGGTTTCTCCGTCTAATTATTTAAAAAAGAAAATAAATTTTATTACGTTTTAAGTCTGAAGTTCTAAGTGGTTCTGACAATGTAGGCATGTTATCCGCTCTTTGATCTCGCGCTTTCGCCGGCTTCGGTGTTCGCTATTTTACGTTTTATATCCAGTTATCTTCCTCAAAAAGACGATAAGCCAACTTGTAGCAAGTCTAGATAAGCCGTCAAACGTTAGTAAGCAAACGAGTTATAGTAGCTCATTAGCAGTTAGTTCTTTAAACTTCTAAATAAAAGGAAATGTTTTTCCGATTGTTTTGCAAATCATTAAAAACTTTTCTATACGAAAGGCAAAGCGACAACTCTTGTTTAAGTTAACTCCAATTTTTCTAATATGGCAGTTATTGAGTTAACGAAGGGCAAGACTTTAGAGAGAAAGATCATTTGTCATAAGAAGACGAAATAAATGATTTTTGATTTATTATCATAGAAACGGCACGGACCGCTTATGATCAAAACAAGTAAACATAAATATTATCTGTTACCATAGCAACGGCATGGGTCGGCATTCGGACCTTACACCGGCAATGACAAGAGATTGGAGGCGCGATCTTCATGACAAACCACCAAGGAGTCGAGTACGAGTAACTTCCAAAGCTTTTGCGAGGAGGGCAGCAAAGATGAGTACTGAAAACTCACCCCGCACCCAGAAGAAAACAATAAAAGGGCCCAGAACCGAACTTGATTATGAAATTGAACGATTAAAGGCCGAAATTCAACAGGAGAGGCAAATGAAGTAAGTACGTTGTAGTTAATCGTCACGTAAATTTAATTGATTAATCGAATCGTCAAAACGAATTCCAATTTCGTATTCGCTTTGCAAGTCCAATAACTTGGATCCATATCAGGCGAAAGAAGACAGCGACTTGAAGAACACTGTATATTCGACAGTTCGTTGATTTGAAGAAACAAAATGGCGGGCATGCATGAATCTAATGACGTTGCACCTTGTCCCTTGCACGCGCAAATTACTTCTTTTTTAATAGTATTTGGAAGTTCAAAACAAAATGCTTTAATACCCAAATGTGAGTTTAAATTTCAAGTTTAAAGACGTTTGAGCGAACAACAATCAAATTTTCAGCAGATAGCATAAAATAAATAAAACACATGACATGGCATAATTTGAATTTTTTGATGTAATTAAGGTTTCTACATGTTGACGACAGACTTTAAAACAATAACATAAAAGTTTGTACTCCTTAGATTTTAGATTTAAAATAAAACCACAACAATAGCCAACACAACTTTGAAAGAGGGATCATTACTCTTGGTTGCCCGCTCCTCCCACATATTAAAATTTCATTTTTTTCCGACCCCCCGGACCTTATTAGGACCCCCCGTTTATTAAATTTTCGGATTTTCAAATCTCAATTTATTTTGTGTGTTGTTCTTTCATAAAATCAAACTGTGAGACTTTTCAGTTTACCGAGGCACAATCAGCTTTTTTTCCTGGATAAAAAGAAAATATAAAAAAATTATAATCAAATTTGCTAAACTTAATAATGGTAATAGGACTGAGTGAAGTCCAATTCGGTCTGTAATCATACGAGTGATTACCAAAATCGGAAGACCGCGAAGTGGGAGTCCGATTTGATAATCACGAGTATGATTACAGACCGAATCGGATGACACAAAGTCCTGTTACCAAGTTACCAATTAATGATAATCATTTCAATTTCCGAAAAACAAAAAAAATACAATTTGAAAAATAACTTTTAATTTCAAAATTATATTGGCGAAAATATCTTCTGTAGAGACATTGTCTAAAGTTACAAATTCCTCCATTTTGGAAAAGGCCCCTGCTTTGAAAAGTA
>JAOCPT020067580.1:0-14309 GCA_026546935.2 Palythoa grandiflora | reverse complement strand
CTTTTAATATAAGAATGTTGCGGCTGGAATTGGCGAAACTTTAAGAATATTTGAAGAGTAATTCCGAGGCTGAGATTCTATTAAGAATATAACTTTGTGTAATGTACATAAATACACATACAAAAAAATGGAAAAGTATGCAAAGTTCTCTAAAATTCTAAACGGCAAACTGAAACTGGCCAACCAAACAACCAATAGAATTTTCCGCAGTTCCTGAAAGATAACCAAGCTTCTACATAAAACCGAGGCGACGGTTGACCTCGCACTAATAAGTGTCTTTCTCATGATCATTTATCTCCACTGCTCTAACTGTGCCAGGTGTAGAGGCTTCGAAAACACCGTATTCTCGAGCATATTTTTACTGACCTGTGATCTAAGAACATTTTTAAGAAAATTTTCAGCCTTAAATAGGCAAAAAATTAAGAAAACCCAGCCTGGGTCTGAAAAGCAATATTCTTATATAAGAAAAAGGGTGTATTATGTTCCGATAATTTCAAAAACTAATTTAAGAAACGATCCGAGTAAGAACTAGGCAGGTCAACGGCAATGGTATGCAGAAAGGTGCTAATTGCGCTATTGTTAAACCGTTAATCTCATTGGCTAAACTTTAAAATTAAAATCGACCATATCTTCATAAGTAAAATAATTTCTTTCTTTTTCCAGTTCACTCATCCATTCCCTACTAGTTTTTAAATTTAAGAAAAATTCCATGTGGGGAACATCGAAAATCATACAGTTTTCTTGGCTCTTGTTTTCGAGTCTTATGATTGGATAAATCATTATAGCACAAAAGAAACATTGCTTTAATTAAATATAGTTTCACTGCATTTTACTTCAAAACTATGCTGTACACAGGTTAATGTATTCTCAGTATGAAAATCTATTCATTCTGGTGTGGGAAAAGCGAAATGGCGTAGAACAATGGGAGGTACCCTACTTTTTACTCGGACCATTACTTAAAAAGAAAATAGTTTCACTGTTAATATTTCTGAATGTCAGTAATTCAGAACTTTTTGATATAATGTTTTTAGGTGTTAAAGTTAAAAACGCGGGCAGCACAGTATTCAAGGAAAATTAAACCTAGAGGCTAGAGATGTTAATGTTTACTTGTGACTCTTAAAATGTTTTATAAATACCACTGATAGTATACAAAGTTTCGAGTTTATCAGAAAATATTGTATATCATGTCCTATTTAGTCTAAACTGCAAATTAAAACCAGTCAAACTCAACTTAGGATAAACAAAACCCACGCACTACCATAAAGTTTGTCGGAGTACTGCTTTTGATCTTAATTTCTTGAGGAGCACAATCAGGACTCCAAGGAGAGCTCTCGCAACATGGGGACCCTTTGCTTCCGTGTATCTCTTTCCGCCATCTTGTACGACGATTCTGAAACCAGGTTCGCACTTGAGCTTCTGTGAGATTGATTTCGTTCGCAAGTTTTGTTCGTCGAGACTTGGATATGTATTTCTCGTTGACAAATTCTTCTTCTAATTGTTTTAATTGTGTTTGGGAAAACAAAGGCCGTTGTTTGGGTTTCTTGGAAGGCTTTCGTTGACGTCTCGGGTTTCCCGCATAGTTTGCTACAAAATAAATAAATAAATTTGAACATTTCAAATCTTCTTAACAGCGATTTCTGGTTTAAATCTTCTGTTTAAGTATCATATTTGATAATCCAAACATCAAGAATAAACAAGTTGGTCAACAGAAGAAAAAAATAAAAAAATAATACTAGAACAAACTTGAAGTAGTGTTGATAAACGAATTATCATCGCCGTAGAAATAATTGAAAGAGCTGACGTTGAAGTAACCATTCTTGATTTCCATGTCTTGAAATGTAGATTCAGAAAATGTCTGCTGTATCACGGAACTTAGAAGTAAGCAATTTTGGCAAGTTTAATAACACTCAGACTCTTAGAAACTCTGTAGGAAACAGGTTAATATAATGATTGACCATTTCTTACCAAACTGACATTAAAAATATTTTTTTGTACTGCTTCTAAAGATGCTTATTTTGAATTTGTAAAACCTTCAATAACAAGCAATATTAATACAATAGCAAATTTTATTTAGAATTCAAAAATCAAGCTGATTTTGTACTTTTTTGTAATGTATACTACACGCATAAAGTAGGTTCAATTTTATATAGGAACAACGAGGCTCGATTTGTCCAAAAATTAAGAGCAAACGCATGAAAAATGAAGGCTCGGCTTCAAATTAAAATGAATTCTTTTATTAATGAACAAATTATAACGTCAGATACAACAAACACAATGCAGACTTGTAAAAAAACACCAAACAAGTTCAGCATAAAAAATTAAGATATGTTTTGATTTGAAACGATTAAACAAGTGTCAAAGTGCAAGTAATAATCCTGTTTAAAAAGCATTTATCATAAAACCAACAAAATTATTGTACCAAAACTAACGTTAAATTGTTTATTTTACTTCATGTAGAAAATAAAAAGAATAGACTGTTCATTACATTGTCGGAGTTTATGGTTATTAACGGTGTAGAAATACAAACAATCTATCATTAAAACAACTGAGAAAGGCTCAATTTGTTGCGAAAAGTTAAGAACAATAACCTCGGCCCAAATTTACTGAAATTGCATTTATTATAAAGTTTACTAAATCTATTTACTCTTTGGCTACATTTTCTTATTTTGGTGTGTTATATTATTTATTTATTTTTACATGGAGTAAAACACGTAAAGAGTTGTTTCTACACAAATAACATACATATATTACAAAAAATGAGAATATACGTAAGTGTAACTTGAAAGTAGCTTATAAAACGTATAACTTATAAGAACATAACTTAAATGTAACAATAAATATTTAAAAATACAGATCAACCCATGTTATTGTAAGTATTCACAAATGCAATCCTATAAAAGCAAGCAGCACATAGATTTATAATAGAAATGTCTTTCATGATGATGATATATAGAAATAAAGTGTTTGGATCTAACATTCAACACGAAGATATGAATGCCTGTTTAATTTGTCGTGTAAAAAGTTATTGTAGAATGTGTAAATATGATGCTCAAAACAACAAATTTACTTCTCTTTTTAAACAAAATTATTCAATAAGAATATATAATAAGGTACAATCTGGTTTCTCTTGTGCTCTGCCTCATAAAGTTTGAATGTTTACAATGGCATTTAATCGTTTAAAGCTGTCTCGAGACTAGTTCATTTATCTTATTACAACTATACAAGCTTTTTTTATAACTGACCAGTAGGGTTTTGGCGAGGTTCTTCGTTTGTAACTTATGGCGACTTGAGTATTAGTTTTTTCTTAATTAGTTCTTATTTTTATGAGGGGTTTATATTGACGAAGACTAGTACTAAAGTTAAAGGTAGCATAAAAAGCAGAGAACCGAGACTCTAGTGCCATTGTCTTTTTATGACTTTTACCGACAACACTGGCAACAACAAACTGATTTATCAACACGATTATTCATTAGAATTATATGTAGTTAATATAGGTAATCCTGCTCATTGTATTGCTGTTTCAAAGTTACGACTATCAGCAAGTATATATTCCCAATAGAAATAGGTCATTACTCGAAAATTTCAAGAGAAAAAGCGAACTTGCAACTTATGTTCAAACTTCAGCGTGCAATTGAAGTGCATTATTGTATGCCCTGGAAAATCTTAGAAAAACTTTTTTATCAAATTTATATGAAGTAAATACCAACTTAAATTAGAAGCGAACTTTCTTTTGATTCCTTTGGTTTCTTGAGCCGTCTTTATGTCTCGCATTACAGTTAATCTATTTGTGCTTTATACTGTATTGCTAATTTAAATTTTGAGTTTCAGTCAAATTCTAAAAGAAAAATTTTCCTTGTTATCAAAATTTAATCTGAGCTTGTCCTTAAACAGTTTTTAAATTTGGCCAACTTGAGCCCTGTTGTTCTTATAAAGTTGTTCTTATAAAAAAGGTGTTATTTGAGTTGTGAAACCAAACTTGGCTTATTTTATTGCCTCTGTAATCACTGTGTTAGCACTGTGTTGTACAATACGACATTTTGTGTTAAGGTATTTTTCATCGCATTCTTTAAATTTAGTGCAACATTTTTCACTCGTTCCTTGTGATATTATTCCGCGGCTCTTAAGAACGGCATGCATTTCCGAACGAAGCTTTGTGTCTCCTGGCAGCCAATTAGTTAATTTCATTAACACCTAAGCAGTCAGTTTTCAAATCTTTGAAGGCCTCAAAAGTAATTCACTTTGGCGGCTTTTTGAAGAGTTTAACACTTGTCCAAACTGAACAAAAAACAACAATGTAATCATTTTACAATTTGTGGACAACCATAACAAAAATAGTACTTTTACGCTGGAAAAACTATTTTTAAAATCATCCACTATGTTTTCAAAATATAGGATCGTGTTCCAGAAACTTACATCATCATTCAAGGAGAAAATAGTTGTCTAGAAGAAAGATTTAAGATAAGACAGGTAATACACAACTCACAACATATGCTACTCAAAAAACAATTCCAAAAGTCTTGATTGTCATAAATGTCCATTGTAAAAATTGGTTACAATATACTAAAGGCAAGCTTATAACTTTATATGTATTTAGCATAAGAATAATGAAGTTGTTTTACTTAAACCTATAATGAATTCAATAACCTCACGTAGATTTTGTTCATATATATAAAGAGAAAAAGAATACTTTAAGATTTTTTTTATGAAAAATGTTCTAGTTTCATACTGTTACGATCACTGGCAGTGTCGACATGTTGACAGCTTTAGTGAAAGGCAACAAGATGGCCTTCGACATTGTGAATTTCGATAGCTCGTATATATGTAATAAAGCCAGTCAAACAAAGGGATGCCTGCACAAACACCCAAAAAATATTGTACTTATCATTCTTTAAACTAATTAAAGATAAATCATTTCGCGTATAGGATGGCATAGACATAAGTTTTGGTTTGAAATGTCTTCTCAAATTGGACAACTAATCGAGAAAAAACATTTCAATTCGATGGGAGTATATTTGGACACAACAGTGATCCTGTGTATACTATGCGGGAGAAGACAGATTAAGAAGGATATAATCCTTATAATCTTAAGTAAGAAATGTGTAAGAAAATAATTTAGGGTTATAAAGGTGTTCAATCAGTTCCCGAAGGATTATGACTCTAGAAATGATTTATAAATAAGGTTTTAACAACCTTTAACTATTTTAGTTAGGAGCGTGGCAGTACAACCATTTTACATACCTGCCGGAATACCAAACCTGGAATATCTTGTGGCAAATACCCATGGAGGACAAACTGGAGCAACAGAGAAATCCTCAACTTGTGGCAGATCTAGGCTAGATAGAAGGGGAACTTGGGAAGTTGGAGCCTCCAGAAAATCTTTATTTTCCAAACTGTTTCCTGATGACTCGTTGATTTTTGCTTCAGATTGTGTCGCGCAGTTGTCATCTTTGAGATTAAGTATGCTTTTGATTGAGAATGGATGTGCGGAGTTAGCTTTCGTTGGATTGACCGGTTTAAATGCAGAGCCATATTTCATTCTTAATGCTGACATTTTGTACTGTCTGTACTGCTCCCCGATTGTACCGCGCACGCTCTTCTCTGCGTGTAGCAGCAAAAAAGTGATTTTTTCACTGGGAATCTCCGGCTACTTGGCACCGCGTTAAATACGTCTGGTGCCACTTGTCTCGCGGATTACTTGTTGATGATACATTTGATAGATCGATAATTGGTTCTAGCTTGCTACAAATGGTAATTGGACCTTGTTGTTTCATTCGAAATACCTGTGGTTTTGAGGTATGTTTAGTTTAGAATGTTGAATCTAATTTAAGCTGCAGGGTTTATCAACTCAAACACAATTCAATGACGTTTCTGACCAACCTATTTGGAAGAAAATTAGACACAACCACGTCAATGTTTGAGGGTGCGGCAAGATTTTCAAATAAATAAAATTTACTTTGTCATATAATAAGTGCCTGAAAAAGAATAAGTACTTGTTTTTTTATATTCCAGTTGTTTTGTACAACTACAAGTGATTCTTTTTAAAGCCCTCGGTGCAAATTAAATAACCCACGCGCTTCCGGTTCTTAAGGTTTGCAAAAACAGAGCAAAAGGTTGAATGAAAACACACTACAACAAGTCCATAGCCGGAAACTTTGTTTGCTAAGTGTTCTTACGGCAACCTCGCTCAATGGAGAGTGACAATTAAAAGTCAGGAAAGTCGCCATGAAGTCTGCAAGAGTCCTTGATTTCTATTCTTCATTTTGATATCTGGTCTTATATAAACCTAAAACCAATACACACCCAAAGTATACTGACTAGAGACAAAGGAATCCAGATGATTACCTCCTTTAACCCAACAAAACAGCTCGTTAAAACCTTTGTCGTTTTCAATCTCCCACAGTGACATCGGTTAAATTATATGCCGAGTGATATGAGTGAAAGAGAGGTAAAGGGTTTTAGTATGCGCACGGAACGAGTGTTTGAAATAGTGCGATGACGGGAACGTGGAGGAAGGCCGAGAACAGGGGAGGATTTGAAAGACTTTACTCCTTGAATCATTTAATGGTTGTTTCTGTAAAGTGGCATCAATGAATAGTTCTAGTTATAATAGGAGACTAGCCTCGAAACAATAGTATTGTATTGGAGCACCTAGAACTAACTATGGGAAATTTAACATGCGTTTCACTTGCTGCAAAATGCTGGAATATTCTGGATGAGATTACAAAATGTTTCCCCTTCAACTCTTTCAAAATACAAGTAAATGAAAAATTCATAAAGTTTATATCACTAATAGTTGTTTTGTTTCATAATTTAGTCATTTTTTCATTATTATTATTATTATTATTATTATTATTATTATTATTATCATTATTATTATTATTATTATTATCATTGTCAGCCATAGCTTTTGTTTTGTTTTGTTTTATCTTATTTTATTGTATGTTAGCTTTGTTTGTGCAATGAATATTGTATAGACTGTATAATCTATTTATTATCAATTTAATTTATGTAACAAACTGGTAATAAAGCGTGCAGAGTTTTAAGGTTTTTCCCTTATTTTTTATAAAAGCCTTTCTCGTCAACACAATATTTCAAAAAAAAAAAACAGAAAATCTTGGCTGAGGCTAAACTGATCTTAATTTTTGCCAATATCAGCTGTATACTGTTCATAGATAATTGTTCTTATTTTCACATTATTCTACACAATGGATTATTCAGCCTCATATATAGGTAACAGCAATATAGTAATGTAATAGACTGGCAATTCTTTACATAGGGTTTAAAGATTTTCTCGACTATTTCGTAACCTTCAACTTCAAGTAAAACCGACCAAATGATCGTTTTAGGAACAACATTACCATTATTATTTATGTCGAGAAGACTTTAAATCGTAGTACACGCTTTTTCTTTTAAAAGAACAATTTTATATGAACAAAGAGGCTCAGATTGGCCGAAAACAGTTAAGAACAAGCTTAGGTAGAGACTATTAAAGAAAACTTAAAATGTTTTAGCTGAAATTTTACCGAATGTTGCATACAGTAAAAACACCAACAGAACTAAAGCACCGTTGCCCAACTAATATTTACACCATTGTCCCTAAAAGATACATGTATTCAAGTTCTATACCAAGAGAAAATGAGTGGACCTCATTTTCTCTTGTCTATACTAAACGTTCCCTGTCCGATCAGTATCAACCAGCTGCACACATATGTTTCAACAATATAAACGATTTTATTCCTTGCCTTTTCATTTAGTTGTTTTTATTTGCCATCATTTCAGACCGCCGTAAGAAACAAGAATAATTTAAGAACAACTTGAGGCTGAAATTGCAAAAAAATAAGAACAATGAGCCTCGGCAAAATTTACAGATTCTTATATAACAACAACTTTATTCAGATATTCCCTCTGTACATGATATTACCTAAGGTAACATTACAGTTGCCTTACGGGAAAACATGTATCGAACAGTAACGAGAATCAGTTTTAATTTATTGGGCATTTCATTTTTTGTGATCATTGCCTGATATATGAAAGTAGCTGTGAGTCTACTAACATAACTATCGGCGTCCGTGGTTGAGAAGGAAGATTCGTTTCACTGTATTATCGAGTTTTGTAAATGTTTTGTACGAGTCATTAACTTTACGGAAAAGTTAGGTTCTTAAGTTATCGTAACGTTAACACTTTAGAAGAATAAAGTGTATTTTGTCCTCAACATTGTCAGATAGCGTACAATGTATGCAAGCTCTTGAAATCCGATAAAATCTGTCTGTTTGGTAGTTGAGTCAGTCATACTCATAGTATTTAATGTCACCAGACATCTTCTGGATGACTGAACAATATATCGACTATCAAAAAAGCACGGAAAACCACTGGTTGCAAAGATAAATCAACTAACTGTGGAGAGATCTATTTAAAATTCTTTAAAATGTAAACTGAAATTGTACTGGTTCTTTTTTACTAAACAACGCCTTCATTTCAAAATGAGTTTGGTTAAACTTAACATAAACTGTGAACTTTCACTAAAATAATTGAATGTAATAAATTTAGCCAAAGCTTTTCCTTACCCTAAAAAGGAGCATTTGTTTTCATAAGTGTATTCTTAAAAAGTTGGCGTAGCTTTGGTTTTAAAAATAGTTTTACTAAAAGGCAGCAAAAGGTTCCAAATTGAAAACTGATATAAAATAAGCATTATTATAATATTAAATATTTTATCATCTTTACTATCAGCAGTTTATTGTTGTTATTTTTATTGCTATTGTTATTGTAAACGAAACCGTACATGTACAATTTTCTAAGAAAAAAAACATAGGTCACTTCTAACTATTCCAGAAATACCTTAATGAACGTTATCAGCTTGTACTCAGACCAGTTGAGCTTTGAATCACTTTTTTAATCGAAATCATAAGTTTGTCACATTATTGCTTAGGGTATAAAATACATTTTAAGAGATTAGAATTGAAACTACAGTGTTGATTATTGATGAAGAAACCTTAAGTTAGACCAAATTCAAACGCCGTACTTCACATCAGCCGAAATAAGGTAGAACAATAGAATTTATAATTTGCATTCGATTTGACTTTCGTGAAGTGACAAACAACAGCATGTTCCAGACAGGAAGAGAACCAGGTTTTAAAAAATAACTTTTAAAAGATAGTACAAGATTTGACCACCGGAACAACTTAGCTAGCAGCACTGAGAATTTTATTTATAGGCAAGAAACACAATTTTGTGGTTTTATAATAAACTTATTATAATAATTAAAACGGTGAAAAGGTTTTAGATAAAATTCAGAAACTGTTAATTTTCATTGCAGGCGTGCAGGTATGGGAATCTAATTTCTAGTTATATGAACGATAGAATTCTTACCTTGCACTCCAGGAAAAATTGCATCTCTCGCCGTTTTTGAAAGATCCGTCAGTCATTCTCTATTTATCTCACTGTCCTAATTCCCAACCGTTTCAGTGAAATAGGTCAGACTTGTGGTTTGCCAACTAGTATTTCAATCGGAAGTGTATGACGCTTTGAAGAAAAACACCCTGTGGATTATTCATTCTGTGGTTTTCCATCTTGGCTGTTCAAAACGCTATATCCTGCTGATAAAGTTAGTATGTATAACATAGACCATATCAATTGTCACAACTTTAATTTCTGTACTACCTCATAGCTAAAACGCTTTAAATGTAATGGTTATATAATAGTTATGTAGATCACATGAAAACGCCTTTTCGACTTTACACTTTATGGTATGATTTTAATCTGAAACCTGAACTGGGAAAAAATCTGCCATTGAAAAAGTTGTTTTTCCTTTTTTTGCTTTAATTTGAGCAAATAGGACATCAGAAATAGTCTCAGTATTTCGTGATGTCGGTTTATGTGATAAGCAAGACTTACATATACATACAATTAGTGAGTTTAATAGGATAATTTTTCTTCAATTGCATTAACTTTATAAATATCCATCGTTACACCCAGAAGCAGGACAAATGACGTTAGCTTTCTTTGTTATGGCTTGATTATTTTCAATGTGCGGTTTTCGTTTTGATTGCTGTCAAAATTTTAACAACTCTTTGAATAATTCTATCTCCGGTAGTGGGCGTAAAGGTTAGAGCCTTACAGGTTTTCCAGCGGATCAAACTGAGGACAATAGGCTGTCAGTATAATCTTTTGTTTTGAGGCGGTATTTTACGGTCAACAAAGCAGCAATTTAAAAATTTTATTGCCTTAATTTTGACATATCCGCAAGATATTTTCAACTGACTGTCTCTATTTCCTTCTGTGCTTCCTTGAGAGATTAGTTTTCTGGTTTGTTCCGATTTTCTTGTTAGGTTTCTATAAAAGTACAAATCTGTGGTTTTCCTGAAGTTGTTTATTGCCTACACAAAAGTGGAGGAAGACGACCAAATTCCTTTCGTCTTAGATCATTTCCTTTAACTTGTTAAATGATCACCTCTTCATGTCCCGGTATTCCCCTTAAATTCTCCTTCTCGTTTACGATGGTCAGGGATTTATTTTCTTTTGTTCCGGCAATTCAATATCTCACTTGTTTTGCTGGGCTCACTCGTGAGGGTATATCAAATAAATTGCCATCAGCCATTAAAAATATGCAGTTAAACACAGATTTTTTTTATCAAAATGTGGAAGTATGAAATTAAAATATAAAGAACGTGAAAACAACTGGTTTTCAGAAGTTGTCCCTTTGCAGACGTTGAAAAAACGAAAATTAGGAACAAAACTTTAAATAGATTGCTAGTATAAAGGTTCTAATTTTTCTTCGCCTTTTTTACGAGGGATATAAATTAATCTGCCTCAGAGCTGCTTGAGCGAGAAGTTGTTTACTTTGGCAGTTCACTTTGCCTTTGGTTTTATGTGTATACGTATACGCAACAAAAAGACGGACAAGCTTCGGTCCATACTTTTTGATCAAAATCGTGGCCTCGAAAGATACTGAAATACATCAACGAAACTGTAATGCAACTTTAAATGTTGAAATTGTGCTCTTGTGTCCTTGCGTGAGCCTTTAACGCATCATAGAGAGGGTACTACTGCGCATTCTCCGGATGTCTGCAAACAACAAGAGAGGAACTTGTCAAAAAGAGTAATACAGGCTTCTTTAGGCTAAATAACCTCGCTAACATGCTGACAAACGTAAAAGCGGAAAGAGCTCTGGTAGAGCCAAACTAGTCCAACACTTAAACATAAGGGAAGTCCAAATGACGAAACGACCGCAAAAGACAGAAAACCGAAAAATTGAAACTGTTAGAAACTGCTTGGCTGTGAGTGATCTGTGTCGAGTGTAAGCTCCAAAATTGATAATTACAGCCACACACAAAACACGGAATCAAATAATCAAATAATAATAACATCCACATTTTTTACACATAAGTTGGATTCGGAAGTTGTTTAAGACATTTATAACATGTCTGGAAACAACAAGAAAGTACCTTCAACTACAGGCTTATTCAATTTGGCTAAGTTACCTTACACACAGGCTAATCAATTAAATTTCTAATAAAATTGATAAATTAATGTGTGGCTGTAACATCTTCTGCTCTAGTAATATACTGAGGAAGGTCTCTTGCTAGATTCACGATCGTGGTATCGTTGTTGGCGAAAGAGAAATTCAGAACCCACTTCCAGCTAGGGAAGCTGGAACTATCGAACATCCACTACACTCTTTTTTTTTATAAGAACCTTTTTTTTATCAGAACATTAGGCTGAAAATCGCCAAAAATCTAAGAACATGTTAAGAACATGCTGAGGCTGAGAAAGGGTGAAGAACATTTATTTATTATGATAACCTATTGCAAACAATTCATACAGTGTTGTTAAAAACTTTGCTTTTCGGTGGGCTTCTTGACTAAAGTTCGCAGATAACAATTTTACATCTCATGTTTTTTTACTTACCAAATCACAGTTCTTTCAGGTATATCTCTTGAGACAAAGTGGCAAGAAAGAACATGTACAAATCAATGTATACACAAATGTACCACATACGGTACATGTAATATGTATTTTGTCTAAAATTAAGAACATGTTTAGGAATATTTGAGGCTGATATCCCGAAAATATTTAAGAACGTTCAGCCTCAATCGAAAAATTCGACGTTCTTATAAAAAAAAGAGTGTAGTTCCCTTTACTTAACAACATCTTGCACACTTCGTCTTTTATTTTCATGTTTCACTTAACTTCCATAAAGTTCGGTCTCGGATTTTAAAATTCCATCTCGGCGTCTCGGTCAGTCTCGGTTTTACCATTTGCTACCCCTGATTGAAGCGGCAGCTGATAGAAAACAGCTTTTTGATTCAAACAAAAATATATTAATAGTGCGCAGTTTGTCTTCATGGATATCAATATCTTTACTTTTTTGAACTTATGGAAAACCAGTCAGAGTTGAATGAACATTTTGAAGCGGCGGCCTGCTGAAACCAACTGCATAAATTTTAAGAATGCCATCAAACTTTACAGACAATTTCAATAAAAATTTTGTAACTGTAGACTTTGTTGAGCTATATATATATATATATATAGGATTTCGGATACATCTATTTGAAAAATGTGT
The DNA here is from genome assembly GCA_026546935.2 of Palythoa grandiflora. Lineage (NCBI taxonomy): Eukaryota > Metazoa > Cnidaria > Anthozoa > Zoantharia > Sphenopidae > Palythoa > Palythoa grandiflora. Next base: position 1,750 of record JAOCPT020067580.1, on the reverse strand, counting down.
TTTTAAAAATTAAAAAAAAAATGAGTCTGTTAATAAAGACAAGTGAGCAGCACATTCTTCTACGCGTTTCGTCTGTGTTCTAACAGACTATTAATTTTAACCTCACCTCCACGGGGTCATAAAACTCGGCCCACCGTGTTACCTTACCTCCAAGTAAACAGGCCCTTATAATCAGTTTGAGAATGAAGTTTAAATAACCTATACCTTTTGAAAAGCCATGTATTGTGATCCACAAATTGGTGTACCATGGTGTGTTGTTCGTAAACATAATTATCTTGTATTTACTTTGAAGTCTGACCGCAGTTTTGTCAATGGCTGAAGACATTTTCACTGCACTTCTTTTACATGTGAAAACTCGATAGCAATTGCTGTTCTGCTTCCGCCATCCTAAAATGTACAACTCCACCACAGACTCTAAAACGAGCTGTTTCACCTCGGTTTGGCAAGTTGAGTGTTTGGACGACAAAACGTTGTCCCGGTACCAGGGTATCCGTCCTGCTGAAGTGAGAAAACTCGCTTTCCATATTGTCTCGCCTCCCCGAGATGAGTTCAAAATCCTGACGTAAACTGTTTGTTAATTTTTAAAACAACCGGATGAAAAGTAACAAAGTAACTCGGGGAGGGTCGTCACGGGTACTCAGGACCATGAAAATGGGGCCTTAGAAAAGAGCTGAATGAGGACGCTAAAACCAGATACATTGAGGTTTTCTAAAGGGCCTTTGATTTGTGAAAATGCCAAAGCTGATTAAGATTTTTTCCAATTGAGATCAGTGATAAGAAACATTTTAGCAATAAAACGATTCATCGAAAATATCAGCATAATTTATTTACTCTATTTACTCATTTGTTTTATTTTCTGGCTGCTTTTCCCATTAATGACTTTTAAACAAAGATTTCACTTCCTCAAGTGGCTTCTGTTCTCACTTTGATGTCAGAAATTTGAACATTATCCCGAAATCGATTATGCCACGAACTTAAAGCCATGTTTCACAGTTTGAAACCGGTTTCCTTGAAAATTAAATGAATAAATAACAATAAATAAATGACAACAACAACAACAACAATAATAATAATAATAATAATAATAATGATAATCATAATCATAATCATAATAATCATGGATGTTTAACCTAAATATGCAACACAGGTATAGTTACAAGGACAAAAGCCTATAACCTATAATCTATTTCTTGACTCAAACACCGAGGCACACACACACTGATTCTCGCCAAATTTTTAGAATTAATAAGCAAAGTATATTCAACTTTTTCGGTTTCTGTTTCATTAACAGTCCAACCTGGGTATGCCTTAGTATGACCTACTCCGGAAGATCCATTACTTGGATCAATGAAGTTTTGCGGCTTCCCCCAGCAGTTTATAACAGAAGGTGTAAAAAAATTCTGCAAATTCAACGGAGTACACTTCCCAAAGGGAACCGGAATTGCAAGTTATACCATTCTACGTCTTGCACAACGATCCGGACACTGGGCCCAACATAGAAAGTTTTGTGGACCAAAAAGGACAGTCTTCACCTCAAGTTAGCACGAACCGAATCACCAATTTTGATATGTTAAAATTTAACGTTAACCTGGGTCTGAGACTTAGGACACAAAAACAAAAGAAATAAATTATTGTTTCCTCAATGCCTCCTGAAATTTCTTTTGTTTTAGTCCCCTAAGCCTCTTACCAATAACGAATTTTAATATATCGAGACTGGTTTATTGACTAGTGCATATGAAAGAAAAACCAA
>JAOCPT020066651.1:0-14312 GCA_026546935.2 Palythoa grandiflora | reverse complement strand
ACGGAACGCTTTCAAAAGTGATACGTTGCGTACCGGATAGGTTTTGCGCCGTGGTAGCTTTGTAGTGTGAACACATACCGTATCGTTCCGGAAATGAATAGCCTCAAAAAGCAACCGAGGATGTACTCAGAAAATGTTTTGTCTTGAATCGTAATCGTTCCGTATCGTCCTAGCGCAGTGTGAACAGGGCTGTCCCAGTTGCGTCGATTTTACTCCGCTCCGTGTTCACACTGGAACGAAACAGCTATCGTACCGTCGCGAAAACCTATCCGGTATCGTGTGAACGTAGTGGGAGTAAAAGTCTTCCAGTCGGAGATAAGCACCGTCGTAAAAGGATAAGGCTTTACTTGCAGTTAGGTCCGGGTCGCAAGCTAAGTCAAATGGTTCAGGAAAAAGTTACCCGTGTTTCAAAGCATTTTCGCATTTGTATTACTTATATTTTTTGCTTTTGGATGTGTTTGGGAACTAAATACTGTTCGTGGCAGTGATTGGTTTAGCTGTATAAAAGTTGAGGTTCGTTCTGCACTTCAGAATCATGATAAATGGAATTTGTTTAGCCCGTGATTGGTGCAGTGGCAAGACCTCTGCCTTTTAACCACAAGTTCCCAGGTTCAACTGATCCCAGCTCAGCCGAGTATCGCATGAACATTTGCGTGACCTTTTTCGCCAAAGTTGACTGAGCTTTCCATCCTCCGGAGGTCGGTAAAATCAGTACCAGCTTCTGCTGGGGGTTAACCTGTGATGGATTAGTGACCCGTCCAGGGGGAGTCAATGACTCTCATCCGCTTTCCACTGCAGAAACCTGAGACAACCAGCGCGGCTCCAATGGGCCATTTAGGCTCCCAAATGGATTTAGTTTTATAGCTATTCTTACAGACATGTTAGTATTGCTAGTCCATCAAAAACTAGTGTGATCTTAATACTAATTTTGCTAAGGGCCCAGTTGTTCGGAGGCCAATCAGCATTGAACCAAGGTTAAATTTTAATCCATGTTCTTGTTACGAATCATGTAAAGCTGACTAACGTGGACTGCAGAATTGGAGTTGAAAATTGGTATTGTTGGAAAATTTGAACAATTTAACAAATAAAGTCATAAATCTTTCCTTGATAAAAAAAAATGGTTTTAGAAATTTGATTCAATCCTGGGTTAAAAATAAGTCGAACAACCGCCGAGCCCACATGAGTTAATTTTGTTTTACAGGTTTGATTTAAAAACCTTTAGCGAGTAGACAGAACTATTTCTTTTTTGTTTTAAAAAATAATTTTATTTTGCGCGAACGACCCTTATATTTTAAAAGCAAAGCGTGGCATATTAACATTTTTTTCACTCAAGACAATGGTTTTTGGTGATTCAAAGTGTGGAACGGAAAGAATACTGAATCCTGTGGCTCTCTGCGATACAAACTTATAAAAAAAACTCGTACAAAGTTTCCGTTTCTACCCCCGCACTATTTGTGCAATCCAAGCTTTAAAATACTGACTTTAGTCTTTATTATTTGTATGTTTTCAAATACTGTCGGTCCTGTTTTCAAGAAATGAAGTCATTTCAAAATAAAGATTTGGTAATTAAACTTTTAATAAAACTTTTTTCTTGGAGAAGAAGCCGTCGTAGCAACAAAAGTTATTGTTTTAAGCTGATTTAGGATCGGTAGCCAAAAGTTAGGGACGGTTGGTAATCGTAAACACAAAATTATATTTGTTTGGCCTCATTTATTGTCGTTGCTTTGAAAATCTGAAGCGAAAGAAAAACTTGCAAATTTGATAAATACTATTAGCAATATTATCTAATCTTCTTCGTTATGTAGAGTGTAATTTGAGAAGGTAAACATAAGTTCCTGTAGCCGTTGGTCATTTACAGGGACAGTTTGTTTTGAAATTATTTGAAATCTCATTTCGAATGTCGAAAGCATCTTTAAAACAGCACACGACTGTCCCTCGACAGCAATGTTACTTTTTTTGGACATGGTAGCTGACGATACGGATCGATTCAACCAATCACATCACACAACAGCATGTTTTCCGCGCGCTCATTGGGCAAGGCTTAAACCACGTGACACACAACTCCTCCTCTTCCAGAAATTCGTCCGACCAACATTCCCGTTCGAATTCGCCATTTTTTTCTCCTTTTCTTGTTGTTTGCTGTTCGTAAGGTAGGTAACGAAATTGTTTTTCATTGCCTTTGTTTCAAAGTGCCGGGAACTTGCATTAAGACCAGAAATTTCAAGAAATATATTTTGAAAATGACTAATTGGCTAGCTTCTACTAGTTTTATAGAAGGCAGGAAAAAGTTTCCTTTAAAAGTTTCTAGAAACCGTTTTCTCTTCAGCCGCCTTTAAACTGCTTTTAAACAAGTTTGAAATTGACAAGTTTTTTTCTGCTGCGGCGTATTTGGCACTGAAAGTGTTTAAGTTTTTTCTAAATTTCAGTTTAAACTTGTCAATGGGCTTTTAATTTTAAATACAGTTCGAAGGTTTGTTATTTTTTTCAAAAGCATTAGAAACTAAACATTTGTTTTGTTTTGTTTTTATTCAGACTACAGAGTCGAGAATAAATTGTTTGGGCAACATGGAAAACGTTGAAAGATTCCCTTTGGTTACAAGCAAAGGAAAGCCATTGAGTCCGTTTATTTCGAAATTAAAGCTTCTCTTGAATGATGTCAAGTACCGTCGAGCAATAAGATGGTCAGAAAACGGTTCAGCTATTGTTATCACGGACGGAGAAACTTTCAAAAAGCTGGTTCTTGACAGAAGTGAAGAAATGTTCAAGACAAGAAACTTCACAAGCTTTGTTCGTCAGCTGAATTTGTATGGATTTCGTAAAGTTCCAGTGAGCGGAAAAGCTGACCCGGCAAAGAATATGAAGTTTGACCACGCTTTCTTCAAGAGGGATCGTCCAGAGCTCATGTACCAAGTGCGCCGTACTTGCACTCCGAGCAAGAAGAAGCGAAAGTCTTGCTTTACTGGCGGAAAAAAGGCTAGCCCAGAACCTTACAGAGAGGAGTATAACGACACTGACTTGGCAGCAGAAGACGACACTGCAAGTGACAGTTCGGTATGTGCCGGCAGCTTCATACAATCAACACCAAACAAACACAGTCTGAGCTACACCAATAATTTTAACCATTCAAGCAACTCTCCGTTTGAGCCACCACAGAGAGAGGGTGAGTCCTGGAACTACATGTACCGTAAATTTGAAGACGAATTGATCGCTGTCCAGCTACTGCTTAGTTTGCGTAATTCCAGTCCAAGCCAACCGTCAGAAGGATTTCAGCCACCTTTGCCATACGAAGGGGTTTACGCAGCTACAGGTTGTTCGTGTTGCATCTACCCATCTACGCCATTCCACGCTCATGCACCACACTATGATATTCCAATACCAATGGACTTGCCACATATGGCACAGTAAATCAACACGTGAAAAAAAACCCTTTTATTTAATTAATGGCCTCGTATTTGCTATAGAGCTAAGGGGTAAGTCACATTATTGAAAATATAGATAATTTTCACTGTTGTCCATTTAATATTTTTGCAACGGTATTGTCATTACATACGAGTTTTTCTATTTATTTTGAGAATTTTATTTATTGGTGATTAAATCAACATAAGGTATAAATTGCTAAGAGCAGCAGCTAACAATTTTCTTAGTATTCGTATTTTAACTGTATTCAAGTTTGACTTTTTTCAGTTAGCTGGTAATAGTTTTACAACTCGAACATCGTTTATTATGAATTTGATGCGTTCGTTCGGGAACGTTTTAGAAGCTTGGTTCAGTTGAATGTCTGTTCAGAGTTAGAAATAAGCATTAGAATTTTTGAATGATTTCTAGTTAAGCACAAATTCCGGCACCGCTTTTTCCAACGGAGTTTAAGACGAACTTGAATCATTTTAAAAAACAAATGCTAGCGGACATACGTACAGAAAACAATTAGGTATTTAGTTAGGTTTAATCTAACAAAACCTGAATATAGTTACAAGGGTGCTTCGAACTCCCACTTTGACCATTATTTGAGAATGCCTGGCCCCTCAACACCCTCCCCTAACCCCTCAATTATCACTCCAAAGTCCGGCCGTTTTTCCTATAGGACCTCTATTCTGGCTTTATAAAGACGAAAACTATGCTTTCATGTTCTTAGTAGTAAAATGAATAAGTCGTAGTATTTGGTAAACTACGCTTTAGTGTGAACTTTGCACCACTGTCAAGTTCAAAGTGAACAAAGATAAAATTGTACACAGGGGCGGTGGAAGCGGGGGTCACTGGACCCCAATAATTTTGGGGCTCCTGTCTTGCACCCACCCTTCCCCCCATTCCATATAGATTTTACTTTTTTAGAACGTTTTTTTGCTGCTTATATATAATATTTTGTTGCAAGAAAAGCTTTACTCTGTAGACTAAAGCAGCCAATTGTTCAGTGTTTCGCGATAACAAACATTGTTCGGGAGATATTCAGTGTCAAAATATTAAAATTCCCAAGTGGAGGTGGTGGGTCACGTATACCCCCACCCCACCGCTCCCCTACCGTTCCATACGGAAACCTAAAGTTATGACGTCCTCTAAAAGTAAATAGCTTCGGTTTAATGAAATCTATTTGAACATATAAAGCGGCTTTTGCATTTAAATAAGTCAGTGGTGTTGGGCGTACACCGAAACGTCGTTTCGAATAATAAGAGCTGGTCAGATTATAGGATAAAAAACAAACTCTGTGATATCCAAAGATACTTGTAAAAAACTGTATTGTTAATGTACGTTTAAATTATTGATTCACAAGTCTAATTTTCTCTAACTCTGCATAATTTTTTTCTTTTTTCACTTCCAGTTTTAAAATTTAATTTAATCAATTTTAATTTCATCGTATTTCTTCCTTATACGCAAAATGTAAATATTTCCAATTAAAAACTTGCCATTTTCAAAGAATTCTACAAAATATATTTAAGATACGCATTAAGCTAATGAATAGCTCTGAGAGAGCTTTTAATTGAACGGGAATTTGATTCTCGCCAAACTGGTAAAATTGATCCATTATTTTTGGAATATATGCTTATCCTACGGTAAATTATTTCCATAATGGAATTAGCGCATTTATCATTTTCTCTTTTCAGAGTCATGTGAAAGTGAACCATTATACCAACAATTAAGTTTAATTTTACTCTTAAATCACATTTTCTCCGCATTGTCACCTATATTAAACATAGTGAACTGTGGTTGATGGCTTGGAATTGTTTTCAACTTTAGCAATAAAACAAGGTTGTTTTGACACTTTTTGTTTATTACTTTTGTCACAATGCTTGCTTGTATGCCAATTCGCTGACACTTTGCGTGTAGCCTTAACTCCTTGAGAACGATTCTCAGTATATTCTATAGAAATTCTCAGTTTCATATTACTGATATATACGTCCACACGGATTCGACTTCCGTCCGGAATTTAATATCTACATAAATCCGATGAATCCGCCAAACGAATCCAATACTTTTTGAATCCGCTTTCTTGAGTGGAAAGTTTTGAATACGCTACGAATCCGATACATGCAGTGTGGACGCCGATGTTGTCGTAAGGGGTGACCAGTGGACTTTTGAGGAAGGAAGGGGGAAGGGGGAAGGGGGGTAAAGGGTGGAAGATTTTCAAAATAAATTTCCTGCAAGACCCGCGGAGCGAAAAAAAAAATACAACATTTTAAGAAAAAACCACCCGAACTCTGCTCCACTCCACTCATCAGCACGGTACAGCTATTTCGCAACAAGCAAAGAGCTACAAGGGAGAAATGAAACATGTGGGACCTTGGTTGTGTATGTCCAAAAACATACGAAAGCAATACGTGCGGAGAGAGGATCCATTTTGCAGGACCTAGGTGGTTCAAAATAACATAAATACAACATTTTAAGAAAAAACCACCCGACGAAACAGCTGTCCACAGTTGCTAACGTTTACTTGCATTGTAGTTACACGGATGAAGCTGGTTGTACGCATGCGTGTTGGTTCTGGCCAAGCCGTGGAGCAGAGTTCGGGTGGTTTTTTCTTAAAATGTTGTAAGAAAAAATAAAGCTGTGTTACGTATAAATGTGCGCCGACCACTATTCTTTCCTTCTTGCAGGTCTTACAATTTTCAACACCATCATGTTTCTACTATTGTTCATCGTAATTATTGCTTTAATAGCAATGCGAGTTTACCGTCAACGAAAGTCATCAGGATCAGCAGCACTCCCCTTTGGGCGCATGCGTGGCGGCAATGATAATTCTACAAAGACAGAAAATACCGAGGTTTCTGGTCATCAAATGTTGCGGTTGTGACTGTCGACGTAACACTTATGGAACGAAATATTAAAAACAAAGCCATCTAAAATTAAGGAAAATACTCAAAATTTGCAATAATTTCGTTTCTATATTCTAGACTCAGCTAACGGGTGATAGGAAACGCGAGATTAGAATTTTTAAAACAAAATCACCCTTAACTCATCTGTTTTCGATTGTCTTGTTTTAAATAAGCAGCTTACTTTTTTTTAGCACAGGTAGCCCAAGCTCACGATAAGTAATGATTTACCGGCTATACTATAGTATAGAAATAGAGACAATATGTGTGGTTTTGAACGTACTATACTTTCTTGTTTAAATCCAAATAAAGATAAATGAAAAACACTCACCGTGTCTTCTTCTTGTTCTCGATAACCCCCTGACCGAGTTTCAGCGAATTCCGTTAGAGTTTAGCGGCCTGAAGTTCGCCACACTAAAGAAGAGGAATGACAGGGAGCGAAAGGCCATTAGCGGCCTTCGAACTCCAGAACTAATCGCCAAATGTTTTCCTGAAAATTGCTTCCAGTCCAAATTTTCCCTCACAGGGACTTGAAGAGATATGTAAGCCACACTATCATCTTAACAGGGTCGATGTATCCTTCATTCTAAAGCCACAATTCCCTAATGACTTCCACACTTCGGGTTCTCAAATGGGTCTGTTTAGAACCCGGGCGACGATCGAGGATGAACATGCAATCACTAAAATTGCTGGTCAGCGATGCGGTCATGACAAGAGGGTTCAGTGACCCGTTGAAGCCTTGTCACGCACCGGAACACGTGTAGTGTAAAACACAAAAAAAATGATCGAGAAAACAATAAAGGTGATTATGACACAAACTGAAACTGAGAAATCATCCTTGCAAATAGCAGAGGAAGCATTTGCAAAAGCACGCTTATGTAATATGACCACAGATAACAGTTAGGTTTATGGTTATTTTGAGGGAGATCGAGACGGGTTCGAACATATTATTGAGCAATTTCAGCTTATCAGTTCCACGAGCTAAGCGCTGGCGGAAAATCTTTCCAAAGAAAAGGAACACAAACGATTTTCGCAATCAGGTAACGAACCATTTAACCTTTCTTTTATATTTTTTAAATACAGTTTTTAAATATATGTGTGTTTTATTTTTCGACAATTCTTTCAGTTGCTACACGCTTTTTTTTATAAGAACAATTTTATAAGAACAACGAGGATCAAACTTGCCTAAATTTAAGAACAATTTAAGAACAAGCTCAGGCTGAGGCTTGATAACCAGGAAAATTTCTGTGTTAGAAAATTGACTAAAACTTAGCGATACAGAATAAAACATAAAAAGATTCACTGTAAAGACTGCTCAACAAACAATTCAGCCGTACAATATATGTTTCGCAAGGCGATTCATTTTCCAATACCTTGTCCTTGTTTTATGTTGTTTTTTCTTCAATAAATTCGGCTCACAGAAACAAGAACAAATTAAGAACAAATTGAGGCTGAAATTGCCAAAAAATTAAAAACAGTGAGCCACGGCAAAATTTACTGGTTCTTATAAGAAAAGCGTGTATTCTTTAAGCCTTATTTTTAGGGTAGATTTTTCACATTTTTAATAATTTGAATGAATAAGCGCCATAAAAATACTTTTATTGTTATTATTACTATCATAATAATTATTATTATAATGTTTTGTTATTATCATCATTATTATTATTATTATTATTGTAGCTCAGTTTTCTGGTTTCATATACTAATAAATCATGAACTGTTTTGATCTGTTTACTTTCCAATTTGTGTTTTCAATGAAAAACGAGCAGAAAAAAACATCAACTGATCGCTTGGGCACGACTGGAATAGCCAGTTTCAAAGTCGATTTTTGGACTGGCTGGCTGGCTATATATGATTTTGTAAACTTGCAGTTAATTGGTCAGCGGTAGCCAACCTATAATCATGCGTAGGCAAAGGACTCGACAAAGACTGCATGCTTTTGAAAAAGAAGTGATAAGTCTACTGGTTTTTGCAACAAATGTCAAAACGATGTCAAACGCTGAGATTATCGTTGTTTTAGCTACGAATCTAGAGGAAGACAATGTGCTTAAGTAAAGAAGGCAATCTCGTACCCAGGCTAATTTCACTCATTCCTGCATATATTTTGTCGCTAAAGGCTGGTTCACACTGTGACATAAGCACAAGCATAAGCATAGACATAAGCATAAGCATTCCATGTGTGAACCAAACCAACATAAGCATTTATAAGGATTGAATAGCATGTTTTTCCCCCTGACAGAAAAACTGCAGGCATATACCTTATGCTTATGTGAGACCAGTTCACACTTGCAATTGTATGACATAAGCATAAGCATAAGAAAATGGAAATTTTTCCATTTTCTTATGCTTGTGCTTATGCTTATTTTGATTCGCTTCACACATAGAATTCTTATGCTTATGTCTATGCTTATGCTTATGTCACAGTGTGAACCAGCCTTTACCGATAAACAGATGCCAAATTAATCATTCTGTTATTCTAGGTGGAACAGCTGCCATTTGCTGCCTTGTGAAAACTCAGGCAGCACTTCACTAACTATGTGGTTACTGCCCAGTATTGCTAAATTTATGTAATATGTAATTTTTAACCTTTTGTGTGCCAGAAGAAACTTTCCTTCACTGATGAGTACGTTTGTCCTGTCCACACACTCAGGTACGGTGAAGATGTGGTTTAAATGTTCACAAGCTTTGGATAACTAATTAATTAAGAAAAAAATTTCTGTTTAGAGTTCTAAATATAATTATTTTGCACAAAGAACATTACAAACCGTAATGTTTCAAATTTAACTTCACTTTTAATTCATGCATTACAAGCCTTTAAATCACTAATCCCTTGTTATTAGTTTTGATGTTATCAGCTTGGCCTAATGACATTTCATCTATGGTTAACTTTAATTTAGGTAAGTACTGTATAATATGAAACCCACACCATCCCTCTCATACACTTTTTTGTGTAGAAAGGCTCCAAGAAATTCTGCAAATTCTAATAATAAATGTTAACTTTTAGACTGTATGTCTCAAGTTAGTCAAAAACTAAAAACAACAAGGTTTTGATTCTGTGGCAGTCCAAAACCAAATCCAAAATTGAAAGGGCACACAACAATGGCAGTTAAGATTCTTATTTCTATCTTAAATTTAATTTTAATTATAGAAATAAATAATTATATCATTCTCCATTAATATAGTGAAATGTTTAAACTAAACTGTCTGATTTCTGTTTTAATCTATTGACATATTATTTTTTATTATTAATTATTTCATATCATGTAAATGTTTCTTTTTACATTTAATTTTTAACAAGAAACAAACTAAATTTACCCTTCCAGTCTCAAAGGACACATGCTTTCAGTAGCTGTTAAATTACAGTTTACCTGACTTTGCTTTGATTGTTGTGTTTTCACTTTATCCAGTTGTTCAGACAAGCTCACCACATTCTTACAAATATTGTCTACCTCACTCAAGCTGAAATACCATAAAAATGAATTAATACAATATGACAACGACAACAATACTTTATTTACCCATTATTATAATATTTTTACACTTGAAATAACATAATAAAAATAGAATAAAGGTAATGGCCCCAACAATCAACTTAAAAGCTAAAGATCGGTTAGGGCCATGAGTGCTGGACAGGTATAAGTAATATAATACATGATATAGATGGGGCTGTTACAGATCATCTGACATTTGGAAAGATAACTTTTAGGGGGGACAAAATCAACGATATACACACACAACACAATATTTATTATTTTATAACTTCGTAAAATCATGTATTAAGTTAAAACTTTTGTGTATAAATTATACCTTAATTTTTATTATAATCTACTTAATTCTAGAATTAAAAATAAAAATTAATATTAATATTTATTATTTAAAAAAGAATACCATAAATCATATCTAAGAAGAAAAAAAATTGTCTTGCTATCTTTAACTTTGATGGAGTATTGAATTAGTCCCTGCCCTCTCTAAAAAGTCTTACCCCCTGTGGGCAGCCCAAAATTTCTTTGAAGTCAAGTGTATTATTTCATTCATTCTTTAAGTTCCTCAATGGAGCACCGGGAAACAGTCGACCAATAGTTTAATAAGTTCATTATCCAAGAATTGACACCATTATCCATTGTTATGATGCACTCTGACCTGCTAATAAGAATTTTTCATTGCTTAGTTAACTTTGAAGTTATGGTTAATACTAAACTAACCCCAAAGCAATTGATAGCAAAATACCAACCTTTGCTTAATCTCTTTGATGTCTTGCAAAGCACTAAACAAAACATTAAAAAATAATAATAAATAATAATCACTGTGTTATATTTCAAATTAGTTTTATGGTACTTCTACTGCAACTTAAAATTATTTTTAAAGAGTACTGACAATATTTTATTGTGTCTAAAACAAATTAGTACTTAATTCAAAAGTCTAAAAATGTAAATGTGTACATTGTCAAATGCATTTAAGAAATGTTATAAACCAAGAAGACACACATGTGGCAGAAAAGATACCATATACACTTCACACTCTTCTTCTACCTGCCACCAACATTCTCATCTGATAAATGCTCATGTCCCCAAATCATTCCCATTTATGATGAAGGTCTGTATACTCTTATAAAATAGTAGTCAGGTCTTTACAACCCTTACAGCCCCAGGCAAATCATCAACCTCCAACTTCTCCTTACATAACTCAAACAAAACAATAGAACTGGTAATGAGAATCAAGGAATTGATCATAGACAAGTGAAATAAGCTGTGGATGTTGAAATGCCAAAATCTCCCAAACTGCTTATATGGGAAGTATGGAACTCAGTTGGGAGAATTTAAAACACATCATTTGTCGTGCTTGGGGCTCAAATTGTTAAGGCTGTGTTACATGAGTCAATTTCGAATTCCACACAACACCATACGGGGATGATTTTCTGCACAACACTGGGCTCGTTCAACATGTTGCGAGTTTTTGAATTGGTTTCAAAAACTCACAACACAACACACAACATTGTTGCACAGAAAATTGTCATTGCAAGTTGACTTGTGTAACACTGCCTTTAAAAAGTGCTGTACTGTACAGATTATGTTTTTACTGCAGAGTGGCAGCAATAGACCCAATATTTTCCCAATTTCATTTATGTCCAAACAGTCCTCTTCCTGAACTATCATGATATTTTGTTTAAGCTGAACATTCTTTCATGTCTTTTTCATTACTGTTAGTCTGTATCAGTCTGAAGCAAAGCGCCTTATTTCCCAGGGAGAACACTCTCCTGTCCTATTTGTGGAAGGAGAATATTCTGTGCCAGGATTGACCTTGTGAGCTATCAACAGACACAATTTAACACCTGAAGTGTTAGTTATTGGTCATGTTCACAGTCGACTGCAATGAATATATATCATCATCATTATCATCAAGTTTTAAAGTTTAGATGTAGTGAAAACTAGCTAGTTGATGAAATTCTACAGTTTTTATATAACATCTTATCTAGTACATTAACATCACCATGGATGTACCTTTAACCCCCAAACATAGCAACTGATGTATTGCTAAATTCTCCCAACCGAGCTTGCTATATAGTTTCCATGTTAGGAGTTTGCGAGAATTTTGCTTTTTAATTTCAGTCTACAAATTATTCCAATTGATCTGACATTCCTTATTTCCCATTACCAGTTATAATTATTTTATTGTTTTGTTTGAGTTATGTAAGGAGAAGTGACATTTTGATAAATTGTAGCAGGTGGAAGGGTTAACCATTTCTAATGCTTATTACACCTTTGAAGCTGGTAAAGCCCTGTCCTGACACCATCCAGTTGTGACTGAACAGCAGTTTTGAGTCTTGCTTCAACTGATGCCTATAATTAACAGGTCAATTAAGATCAACAAAATATCATCCTGACTGATAGAGCTTGTTTATTTTCATTTTATAATATTTCAAAATTGAAAAGTTAATTGAAAAAAAGGGAAATAGAGAATTTCAAATTAAAGTAAGTCTATTTAAATGTAAAATTCATTAAATAATATTTTGGATGTCGCATTGGATGAAATAGAGATTTCCATTTTGATAGGAATTTTGCCAGTTGAGTTTGTGAAGCCAAAGTGTAGATTACTATTAACTAGCTGAGCTAAGCTGAAACACCAGTCGACTACAGCTACTCAGTTCAGAGTTTCTGTCATAAAGACTAAGATGCAGAGATGCCAACCATGCCAGATTTCTAGGCATGTGATAATAGATATGGGTCATTCCATGTCAAATCATGACAGCCATGACACCCACCCTTTCAGATTTTCTCCAAAACTGCACCAAATGAAGCTATCAACCTGATATAAAAGCTGGCCAAATTTGATTCCAATATCTTTATTGGTTTTTGAGATATCGGCATTTCAATTTTGCCTTAAAATAGCCCTTGTATTCTTACTGTCTGCCATCTTGAATTTTCCCTCAAAAATATCTATGGAATTCAGCTTCTCATTCTACAGTATCCCTCGAAAGTCTTGTGTCGTAATGTCGTCGAATTACGGCAAATTTCGTCGAATTTTAGTCGATTTTGTCGAAATTGCATCGAATAGACGCTGTGGCAAATTTTCAGTGAAAATTGAGCGAAACCATTGTTCTTTAATGAGTGAAATTTCGACGGATATTTTACGAAGTAGATGAATTAAAAGCAGCGAAATTACAGAGAAAACTTATCACCTCTGTTGACAGAGCCAGCGATGTGGCAGTCAATTTATCATGTCATCCCGCACATGTAAACAATGCAGTTTCACACAAATATTTAAAAACATTAAATCTGTTAAATGCTATTTTAGTAGAAACAATAATCTTGAGCTACCAAGTAATAACTATACTGACCTCGTTTGATTCGCCAAGTTTTCCCGTCAACTTCAAATATGAACAATCCTGACTCTTTTGTTCTGATACGACACCGGTTATTCAACAACGTAAGTTGCTTGCACTTGTTTATCAGTGCTCAGGAAGGTTCATAATTTTTGTTTGGAAGTCATGCTGACAGTATTGGCGTTATTTTAACATCTATAAAAGCACTGTTACGTACTCTAAGGATCGATCAAATAAATGAGTGTTTCTACCGGTTGTTTGATTTCGACGTTTCGGCTTTACTAAATGTAGCCCTCATGAGAACAGATGTAAACAACAAGATGAAGTTTCATCATTCAAACAAATGCAAACTGTAAAGTTTCATTATGTCTTAAATAACCCAAAGGCTTCAAACTTTCAATTCAGTAAAATTTTACTGCAATCGGCTTGCAATGTTGTGACAGAGCCAACATTTACATATACTAATTATAGGCAATTTTAAAAAAATCGTATTGAAACTCCGTATTTTTAAAGATATTTATAAAAAATATTTGAACTAAAACAAAGAATACAAGGGAAAACCAAGATTCTTGTCAAATGCATCGGCCGCCATCAACCACAACTGAAATTATTGGCGGGACAGTTAATGTATAACATGTTAGTGGGTTTTCTGGCATGACAGGATAAAATTGACCGCCAGCGCGCGCCATACTGCTGTCATTCAGTTCTTGAATTCTGTTTCAAATGCTAAGTCGCTTCATATTTGTACGAGTTTTTGCCATTTACAGCTTTAGGAAACGGATTTTACTTTTAAAAATATAACTATTTTGAATCGTGCAGTTCGTTTTGTTTTTAAAAGCGTTTTGTTATTAGTTGTGAAGTTTGGTTACGTGTCGGTGGATTGACTTCAAGAATGCCACTGTTTGTTTGAATTATTCACACTTTTTGCTACAAGAACTTCAATGAATCAAAGGTTTGGCTAGCACAGCAATGCATTTTGGTAGATATTTGAGAAAAAGACTTAAATAATATGCCACTGCCGAAAACGTCAAGAAAGACAACATCTATATGTATCTACTGGCAACTGAATTAAGACATGTGCGCCCTGAATACGATAAACATCATGAAACACTCCAAAATTATGGTGTGATCGATGAACTCCATTGAAGAATTGTTGAATTCTCAATATGACATTGCAATTGTAAGTAGTA
>JAOCPT020066650.1:0-22465 GCA_026546935.2 Palythoa grandiflora | reverse complement strand
CCAACTTCTCCCAAACTGCTTATAAAAAAAGTATGAAGCTCAGTTGGGAGAATTTACAAACACGTCATTTGTCGTGCTTGGGGCTTAAAGGGTTAAACCAAGTAAACCAAAGTAGTCTTTCTGTGCAGAAAGTTCATTTTGGGATAACATATTTCACATTACTTCAAGGAAGAACAAGGCAGAATTTTATTGTCCAAGGGTGTGTAGACTTGAGGTTTGTTGTGGATGGCATTGATAAACATTTCAAAAATGTGAGCGGAAGTCAGGTCATCAAAACATCAGTCAATGTCATTCACAACATTCCTCAGGACAACACACGCATGGAAAATCAAACTCCACCATGCTATGATATGGTTCCTGGATCAAACCATTTACAAAAAAATATTTATCAAATACAAAAATGATGGCAGGTTAATATTGCAGACATCTCTGGTAGCCAATGAAATCAATAGGCCATTTTCAAATTATGCTCCAATACTTGCAAACAAAATAATCAAGTCGAAGTGAGTTTCTCAAAAATACAGTAATTGTATCAGAAATGTTGAGCACCTGTGCTTGACTTACAATCTTTGATTGTGAGCAATGAAGTGTAAATCAGAAATGATCTGTTAGAATCAATAGAAATACTACAATTTTAATCTTAAATCTTAGACAAAAAATTTCACATAAAAAATACAAGTTTGAATCTCTTGATCTAATAAATTTTAAGATTAGTTAAGTTTGCTAATGTTATATTTTTAAAGAAAAACATTACTCCTTAATTTCCTTAATTTTTGTCAATGCAGTAGTCAGTAGCTTAGCTGATGAGGAGTGGTTTTCTTTCTTCTGTAGATTGTGCAATGAGCATTTGTCGAATCTTGCTTAATTTTCTGTTTCGTATGGTGACTTTAATCAAGAAAATGCAAGCCACTAGAACAAGCAAACCTCCAATGCAAACAAGCCCAAATTCTACAATGTGGGCAATGGTAAATGGTTGCAAAACTTTTTCCTTTAGCAACTTTCCATTTGAGGAGTCAATTTTTGCTGTTTCATTAATATAAAGTATAGGCAAAAATAACTTTGGAATATCATCTGTTTGTGAGAGATGTTTTACCGGCTGCATAAGAGCATTTATCTGCAAGCGCTTTGCAGTATGGATAGGAAGACCGGTGTGTGGTTCCACCTTCAAAAATGTTGCATGTTCCTCTGGGTTGGGTGATAATCCACCAACTGCTTCAACAAGAGTATGGTCTCCTAGATAGAAATGTGGTGCTGAAACAAACACAGGTAAACTAATTGGCGAGTCCTGGCAGACACTTACATCGAGAATTCCACTGGGATAGCAACGATGTGGACAAAATGCTTTATTATTTCCATTAAGGGTTCCATTCAGGAAGAGTTTTGGTGGAGTGGTAAATTTAAGGGTACTGATGTCTTCCACTTTAACTGATGAATCATATGTTAAATAAAGAGACCTGCAAAGATTTGTAACAAATACATACACAGTGTCCTGCAGTGACAATGTACCAGGGGCAAACTGTGTCCCATCCGTTCCATTGATCATATTACCATAAAATGTATTCCAAACACCAACATTTGACTTTCCCTTCCACTCTATCCATACTTCAAGCTGTGAAATACTATGAGCACCAGTGTGCACTTTTACCTGGCCACTCAATGTGTTGTTTTGTTGAAGAGCTATGAATGGGTTAATTTTTGGCAAAAAGTCAAGATGATATTTTTCAATGAAATTTCGATAATACTCTAAGATTGGATCAGGATAACCCCACAGCAAGTCATGTACTTTTCGCTTGACAAACAGAAATTCCTTAAATTGCTTAAGCACCCAGCTAACAAACTCTTTCCAATCCAATATATCCCTATACTTTTCTATAACTTTGGCCAATGTTATTAATGGCAAATTGATTGAATAGACATGATCATTGAATGGATCACATTTTCTACATGATGTTTCTGGGTCAAAGATAAACCAAGTTCTTTCGTTGTAAGAGACAGTTGAATTTTCCGAATCCCAAGTTATGTTTTGTTTTTCTCGATACTCCCTGTAGGAATAAGGCCCTTTCTGTTCCAGAAAGGGTTTCGTTCCCTGTTTGACTTCCTCAAAGTTTACAACATCAAAGATAAAAAATTGCATATAAATTGGGACACCTGGCTCTTTACCCGGTGCTTTCCATGCAGCATAACCAGTTGAGTCGGGATTAAGTACCAACTTTTCGTTAATCTTGTCCTGAATTGCACGATCAATAATGGGATAAAATGTGCCTCCAATCATTATTAAAACCACGCCAACTGTAAAGAGAACAGCCACGCTCTTGCCTCCGACAATGCAAGACTCATTTGTTTTCTTCTCGGACTTCAGTGACGCAGAATCCATTTCAGGATTAGTTATGAGTATTACTACATAAAATTGAACAACTTCACTTGTTTAGTTCGATTAACATATCTACCGTTGTCAAGTTCACTGCAGAATGAATGAATTACTTTTAGTTTCGGATGAGACGCAGTGCAAAGGTCGAATTGGGAGTATATCGCGTATCACTCCAATGTAAGGTCGGATTAAAGCCACTTTCTGCCACTGCTTTCAAGTAACACCGCAACAGACAGAGAAATTGAAATGTATAGCTTCAAGTTCATAGTACAGTCAAAATCACGCCACGCCGCGTCAAGGTTACGTAACTGACCTCGTTTTCATTCCCTGAAAAGATATCCGTCACAAAATCTTGAAGATAAATTTGAATTTCAACCTTGCATTTTTTCTGAGAATGTAAAAGACCTACATAAAATATCATGTTCCCTATGACCTTTTGCAGTAAATCCAAAAAATTACTTTAAAATTTTGTTAAAAAGTCAGAGACAAACATCATATATCATTGGCTCCGATGTTTTTTATTGTTTGCACGTGACCCCATAGTACCCTCGTTCTCGATCTTGTGATTTCCACGAGCTAATCAATCAAATTTTAAAAAGGACTTTAGTCCCAAACTTTGTAAATCACCTTTTTTTCTTGATATCCAACTTAAAAATTTTAATTTTAATTGTTTCATAACGGAAATGGAGGGATCGGGCGACGCAGAATTTCCGCTCACAGATTACAATACCACGACTGAGGAAAAAAATAATAACCACTGCAACTTACTTGTAAAGTCCACATTTTGTTTATCATTGTTTGCCATCAAACGAGATAAATTTTTGAACTGGTAAATTAAACCCCGCTGATCAAGCAAAATTTTTTGTCAGGCTCAGAAAAGCTTGTATCAGGCGCAATAGCAAATTTGGTCCCCCACGGACCCATTTGGCCTCATTAACAGCTACATTAATGCAATATTCAGTGTAAAAAACGTTAAAGTGAATTCGGTTAAGCCAATATTTGTTATAGTTTCCTTAATGAGATTCTTCCGGATTTGACTTCCTCCCCCTTCTAAAAATATAATTTCCTCATCATGTTTGGAAAACTTTGATTTCCTTCAGCGAAGTTATCGTAAAATTCACTTAAGTGTGGATACATACACGCTGCATTTTTTTCTCCCGCTTGCAATGCAATTTCTGATTTTTTGTTGCGTTGCCAGCGCGAGGCAAAATTGCAGCATGTATCATGCCCCCGACTTTGACCGCAACGATATCTCGCAACGAAAAACATCGTTGCAGGAAATCAAAAAGTTGGAACTTTTCTCTGCAACATTCTCAGGATTGCACGTCTAAAACTAGCGAAAACCGAAAATTGCAGCGTATTATGATAGGCGCTGCAATCTTTCACTGCAACAAAGTTTCGAAATTGCATTGCAAGCGTGAGAAAAAATTGCAGCGTCTACCCACAACTTTATACTCGACGTCAGTACTAGTCATTAAAAATTATGATTAGGAAGTTTTTGGCTTTTGGTAAAAGATAAAAAAAACATGTTTCATAAATTTTCAAATTCGGGACACTCTTAACTGCTTTTTCAATTCCATAGCGAAGCTCTCAAGAAACGTTCTTCTCCTATAAGCCTGGTTTCCATATAATCGTCCGGATCGTCTCAATCGTCCAAAAATGTGTTCAAGCGATACGGGCGATCATATGGAAATGCTCCGAAATGATCAGAGGCGATCCAAACGATCCGGATGATCGCGATCGCCCGGATCCGGCTGTAGTTCTATCTGGGCGATCGAGATTTTTTGGAAGTGATCAATTACCTGCATGACCGCTCAACTGGGACGATTGGGGAGATCGAAGCTCCCCAGTACTGTTTCCATATAATCGCTCGAGTCGCCCCAATCGTCTCGTCATTTGGGACGATTATATGGAAACCAGGCTTTAAGTGTGAAGCACATATTCATACGCCGCATGCGAGGTTTTAAAAACAATTTCAACAAATTTCCGAACATTTCCGAATATCTCCGATGATTTTCCGAATGTTTCCACAAATCGCAAAGGTTTTCATACATCTCCGGCAACGTTTCATAACTGGTATGTACGAACAATTGATGAATCACGAAATATGTTAATAATCACAGTTAATGATGTATCAGTGAAGATAAAATATGAACAAGCGACTAAATCAACAGGTATCCCAGTGAACGCTTTCTAGTTTCCAAAACTTCACGATCGTCTCAGACATCCGGATAGAGCTTGATTCTATCCAAACGACCGTGATCATCTATTTCGTTCCCCCAAAAGTTGGCTGATTCACATACACCCTTTTTTTATAAGAACAACGAAGCTCAAATTTGTCAAAATTTAAGAACAATTTCGGGCTGAGGCTTGATACCTAGGAAAGTTTTTGTGGTAGAAAATTGACTAAAACTTAGCGATACAGCATAAAGCGTAAAAAGATTCACTGTGAAGACTGCTCAACAAACAATGGTGCCTCTAAATTCAACCGTACAATAAATGTATAGCGCAAGGCGTTTAATTTTCCTTTATTTTGGTTTTTCTTCAAGAAAAACCGCTCACGGAAATAAGAACAATTTATGAACAAATCGAGCCTGGGTATAAGAGGAAGGTCAGAGCATCTGTACTCCGCATACAAATTCTACGAGCCATATTCATACGTACGGTTCGATTCCATAAAGAAAATTTTTCTCAATTTCAGAAAAAAGACCTTGAAAAATATTGATTTATGTTATAAATCAGTTGTATTACTTTGAAAACAGGAATATATACCAACTGAAATTTTAGAAAATCGGGACGTACCGAATTTTGGAGGTTTTGAAATTTAAAAATCGGGACTGTCCCAATAAAATCGAGATTGTTGGTACGTATATGTAACCGCAAATATCGTACCACGTCATAACTTCGTATTTTGTTGTGATCTACTTCACGCGTGCGGCAAAATCGCCAGCAGAAGCCAAACTAGCTTCCTTCCACAAAACCACGGTCATGCTAAAAAGGCATTCATACGATTTTATTTCATATTCTGATTGACTTCTTGCCCGTGACCAGAAAGAAAACTGAAAGGGTTAGTGTCAGCGTTGTCTTTAAAAACCCATTGTTGCTAAGGTATGAAAGAAGAACTCGAACTACACTTTATAATAGGCATCTTAACGAAGGCAACAGATTTCGAAAAAATTAACAGCAAAATAATCGCTATTTGAAGGACCTTCTAAAACAACAAACAACTAAACACGTAACGGTTCGTTTGTTTGCGTTCACGTTTGTTTTCATCTTTGACTTCTTAGCATTTTTTTTCTCTTGAAAAGACAAATCAATTAAATGCGATTCGCCAAATCTATAAAGAAGCCTTTTTCCAAACCGATGACGTTTGCTTTACGCTTCTAATTCGTTCCCAAAGATAATATTTGAAATAGTATAAACGGGGGGAAAGCAAGAGAAAGGATGGGTAGGGGGAGGGGGGAGGGGAACAAATCTACGGGAGGAGACCAAATCCGCTAGCGAAAATGGTCCGCCTGTTACACCGGACTGTGCGATACCGGAGATCCTACAACTGTTAAAAACACTACAAGGCGGGTTACAAGTCGGCATCCTACACAAGTACCATAGGCTATCGATCTACAGAAGCATGAAAAGGAACTGGCACATGCTTGCACTCTTGATCAAAAAAAAGCTCGGCCGTTAACCGACGTAGCCACAGGAGAGTGGCTCACAGGTCAGAGTGCCAGATCTCTGATCACTGATTCGATTTGTCTTCGGATTACCAGACTCAATTCCAGCAGCTTTATAAATAGCCTACTGGTATACCTCCTGCCAGTTGGAATTCTTTTTAAAGATTTGGTTTTGCTCGAAGATAATACCTCGTTTACAGCTAACCCAATCCGAGCCTCAAGATTGGACAACTCACTTACGCATTTACATAACCGTTGACATGGCAGTTGCTTGCCTATCTGGTAGTAGCCGCAAAAACTGCTCAAGTATTTTATTTGAAGAGCTTATAAGTTACAAAGATATGGGAAGGTTTACAGTGTACGAAAATCGCTATAATGGTTTAAACTTAAAATTATAGACCGACGGTATAACTTCTTGGCGGATCAACCGATTTCCACGAATTGCAAAATATTGCCAGCAAACCTTTGCTTTCGTGATATTTATTTAAGTTTAATTTTCAATAACGAAATTCTTTCAATCTTTTTTTACTTTCAAAATCATATTAACTTTGATACTTCAACCATCTTCATAATCTATATTTCTACGCTATGATAAATATATATGCAAATATCGCTGATGCTTTTTAACAACACGTATCAAAACATACAATGAAATGTATTGTAGTTAGTGATGAACTGCTATGAAGCTATTAACGGAGGAATTAT
The DNA here is from genome assembly GCA_026546935.2 of Palythoa grandiflora. Classification (NCBI taxonomy): domain Eukaryota; kingdom Metazoa; phylum Cnidaria; class Anthozoa; order Zoantharia; family Sphenopidae; genus Palythoa; species Palythoa grandiflora. The sequence goes on along the minus strand of JAOCPT020066650.1, from coordinate 15,721 downwards.
ATTACATCAGTTTGGCATCTGCGCGTTCTTACAAGTTTTATTTACAATAACTCATCAAACGACGAAAACGCAGTTACATCAACTGACTTCTTCAAAAGCTCGTTTCCTTCCACCTAACTTGGAAGTTTCTTTTTCCAAAACGGTGTTGTTCTGCGGTACAAAACCTGTTCTTGCTTGACAAGTTTCGCTTCCAGTAATTTCACTACAGCGCCCTTCCGCGGAGTTGTCTGGCCTCACTACATCTCTGACACCTGCAGTCTGACAAGAAACACGCCCTTCTTTAACATTAGCCAATTTACACGACACAATAAAGAAAGATCGTGCAAGGTAAGGCATTTAAGGCACGGCATGGCAAGCAGTTTTTTCAACCTGTTTGTCAAAAAACTGAATAGCTTTGTGCTAAGCAACAACAAAGTTATAAGTAAAGTTCGTGAGCTTTTGGAAGTTTTTTCCTAAAACTTGGCCACTTTCACTTTTCTGGGAATTTTGCTTTACAAAGAAACACACAGTCCTAACTTCTTTAATGTGGAGCATTACAAGTGAAAACTCCACGGAATTCCAGCAGCCGGGTATTTGTTTCAGGGAAAAATGCCCATAAATTCTGCACAAGCGTCAGGTCAAAGTATAACTTATAACCACATACGGCCACTTGTATACACTTACAACAATTTGAAAAGGTACTGTAGTCTCCTTTCTGGTAGGCGACTTGTACAGCGTGGCAAACCTAATATGAAACAGAATAGTATTACAGGAAGAGTTGGTGGAATCATAACGCTACACATCGCAATCAACGTATGAGATGGATGTCCAATCAAATTATGTTGTAGATTAAATCAGTAAGTGTTATTCTACATTTATTAATTCTTATATATTCCCGAAACTAGAACCATTCCGTTATGGAACGGATTGCCAGCCAACGCAGTTAACATACTGTACCAAGTGTTTATATACATTTAAAGATCTGGCTTCAGAGTTCATTACCACAAGAAATATTTAGACAGTCTAAATACAACTTGTAAATATAATCCTGAATATACCGTACCGCTAGTGCTGAGATAAGTAATGCTATATGTATGCACGAATTAAACTGAAACTGAAACTGCATGAAACATTAGGGTAATTCAATTACCATTGTACTGGAGCCCGACGATTGTCAGCCAAAACGAACTCTGATCGTTTCATTCCTTTTTCTCAACGTGTTTTTTGAAAAAAATCTGTTGATCATTCGGGGCTATAGGGAAGTGCTTAAAGGGTAACGACATATTAAAATAAACTATTGAAGTGTTCCCTAAAATAAATAGTTGAAGACGCGTACGCATAAATGTGTTCGTGCCATGAACTCTATTATATTTAACAATTAGATTATGAGCTCGAGATTTCTATCGCATGATAGTTGATGAGGGCGAATTGTTTTAGTAGAAATCTGCTAGTCGTTGAAAAAAAAGGCTGTAAATATCCAAATCGTCTTCACTCACACTTCGAAACCGGCCGCCATTTTGTTGACAGTCGCTACCCACTATCACCGAATAGATAGTGGGTAGGGTAGCCAATCAGAGAACAGCATTGGTAATACTATCACGCGATAGAAATCTCGAGCTCTCTACTGTATTTGCAGGAGCAGGCGTAACACAGCCTTCGATTCTCAATGACTCTCAACGTCTGTTTCGACTTTCCTCTGGTTCGTGTAGCTTTGCTTTAAATATTCATAAAACGGAGCACTGACAGAGAGATGGCCGGGTAAATAGCGCCTCGCTGTTGTTAGTTTCCCTTTATTTTTTATTCAAATTGTTACAGAGTCAACAAACCTTTTATCATCATCCCAGAATAGGATAACACGAATTGTACTTGCGTGTCCCCAACTCTCTCCTTTAATTAAACAAAAATGAAAAAAAAAAACATCTTCAAGTACATTATGCAAGCGCCATTGTTCACTTGCTTCACCAATAGTTGCACAAGAAAAGGATTAAAATGTATCCGATTCACATAAATAAAATATATATTAGAAGATAAAATTTCAGAGAAGAAAGCTAAGAGTGGATGTTATGAATGCTAAGATCAAAACTACCTATTTTTGTGACCTTTAACCATTGCTATTCTTCTCTTCCACTATCTAGTTTTCATACAGGGACTAGGAGTGACTGAACCTCGATCTATTAGCTTTCCTTTTCTTCAGTAGCAGATACAACCTACAAACTTATACACTATGCCTTCCACTACCCATGTTATCATCAGTGAGGGACAAGACCTTATAATCTTTGTACAGTCTATTACCCATTCAGTATGTTCCATCACCATGTTTATTATTACAGAAAGGGACTGAACTTTATGACCTTACTCTTCTTTCATAGTACATGCAATCTTCAAACAACTTAATACCCTCCACTACCCAGGTGAAGTTATTATTTTAGTAATGCACTGAAACATTCTCCTCTGTAATCTTCAAACCACTCAATTTACCCCACTACCTAGGCGAGGTTATTAATTTAGCGAAGCACCGAACCTTGCCTTTATGTAATCTTCAAACTACTCAATTTCCCCCACCAAGCAGGTGAGGTTAATATTTTAGTGAAGCACTGAACCTTACAATCTAAATTGTGTAATTTTCAAACCACTCAATGTCTCCCATTACCCAGGCAATTTTATATAACAGGTATTGATAGAGTCTTATAACCTTTTCACTCTTTAAATTGCAGGTGCAACCTACATAACTTACCAAACTTATTCCACTACCCAATACTTACCTAAAGCAGGTATCAGGTGTGATGAGCCAAGCTGGTCCTTACGGACACGTGTGGTCATCTGGTTCATGAAAACAACCTGCATTTCAAGTACATTTGGCAAATAAAGAACATCTTTAGTTGCAATATTTTGAGTGCTTCATGCAACAATTACCATCTTATGCAACGGTGCAAAAGGCTGACAAAAAACTAAAAACTTTGAACTAATTCTTTACAAAACAATTATTTCTCTTCAAGATGTCAGAGATTTTGTAAAAGGCACAAAATGCACATCTAGGAAGCTACACCTTATAAAGACTGCATACAATTTTTCTTCATACAGTACTTAACAAATATGTGCTTTCAATACTTACTGCCAATTGTGACTCACAAGCCATCTTTATGAAGCTTTGTGCGAGGCCATTTAATAGCCTTGTTCGCAGTGCAAGGTCTTCAAAATCATGTCGGAAGTGGAAAGCAATGCTGTCCACCACAATTAATTTTACCTAGAAAAGGGAAAAACTCTGTTGATGAACAAATGGACAGATTTACAAACAGCACATTTTTGTTCTGACACAGTTTGCACTTTTTTGCCATTAGTTTCACAAGGGTAATGAGTTGGAGGAAACTGTGCATCTTCCATGGTCATTCCCCAAAGAAAATGAAGAAAAAAAAATTATAATGTTCAAAAAGTTTATGAAACATTTTTGGTAATAAAAACCTTTCCTGAATCAGAAAACAAAATAACAAGAAAGTTGTCTTGAATTTTGTTTTCTGACTATTCTTTCAATTGTATCTTGTGTTTTACCTATTCTGAGGCTTTTTAAGCCTGAAAATCCTTACAGGGTCCTTAATATAAATAATATAAATACACCTTGCTAATCGCCCTCCTTGCAGCCAGGGGCTGAATTGTGAGGACGTGGCTCAACGAAGTTGGACCGCAAGCATTTTAAAGGTGCACTTATCACACACATACAAAGATTACAAACACATACACAACTGCTGCCACTTTATGGCCCATACACAACCTCGGAGCACAGCACCACAGCCAGATGGAATAAACTGGGAGTCGATTTTTGCTGAGGGAGGAAAACCGGCGTACCCGGAGAAAAACCCTCGGAGTCAGATTGAGATCGACAAATCTCAGCTCACGTGCGGAGTCCGGGAGTCGAACCCGGGTCGTAGAGGTGAGAGGCGCGAGTGATGACTGCTATGCCAACCTGACTTCCTTGTTGTCTGTGGGAGAGAAGGGTGATGTCTTCTGCGTAGTCCAGGTCCTCCAACTGTTTTTTGAGAGTCCACTGTATTCCAGTTTTGCTTGCTGTGGCCTGATGCATTATCCAGTCGACCACCAACAGGAAGATCGTTGACGATAACAGAGATCCCTGACGGACGCCGGTTTGAATGGAGAGGGGTTCCGTCAGCTTCCCATCATGGATGACTTGGCAGGTGGCATCTTCATACAGTCGTTGGAATATGGTGACGAACTTTGGTGGAAAACCATAGTGGTGCATCAGTCTCCAGATGACATCCCTGTCAACGCTTTCAAATGCCTTCTGAAAGTCGACGAAGACTGAGTACATGGGGGTTTGCCACTCCAGGGGCTGCTCGATGATGATGCGCATTGTGGCGATGTGGTCAATGCATGATCTATCTTGCCGAGAGCCTGCCTGTTCGTCACTAAGTGTCTTGTCAAGTGCTGCCTTTAGTCTCTCTAGGATGATTCTTGTCAGTACTTTCCCTGAGACAGACAACAGCGTGATTTCCCTCCAGTTGTTGCAGGATGACAGGTCCTCTTTCTTCGGCAGCTTCACGAGGTGGCCTTTCTTCCAGTCTTTTGGCACTCTTTCTTGCTCCCAGATCTTGTGTAGGAGTGGGTGCAGCATGTTAGTTGAAGTCTGGGGGTCTGCCTTCAGAGCTTCAGGTGGTATGCCATCAGGACCTGCTACTTTACCTGACTTCAGTGACTTGATGGCCTTGAGGATTTCATACTTGGTAGGGGGGCCTACGTTGATAGCAAGGAGTTCAGTGGGTGGCGGGATATCTAACAGAACGGATGGAGAAGGTCTATTCAGTGTTTCCTTGAAGTGTTCTGCCCATCTTCCTCTCTGGTCTTCCTCCCCTGAAATGATATTGCCATTCTTGTCTTTGACTGGGCGACTAGCTTTGCTGTTTTTTCCAGAGAGGGTCCTCGTGATCTCATATAGTCTTTTCATGTTTCTTTGGTCTGCTGCGGTCTCTGCTTCCTGGGTCAGCTCTTCAATGAAGTTTCTCTTGTCTTTTCTTGCGCTTCGTTTCACTTCCCGGTTCTTGTTCCAGTAACGAGTTTGCAGTGTCTGCTTCTCTTCTTGGTCTTGCGTTTGGTTGATCTAGTCTTTTAGCAGTTTTCTCTCGGTGATCCGTGCCCATGTTTCTGTTGTTAGCCACTCCTTGTGTTTTCTTCCCCAGGACTGTTTGGCATGTCGTCTTCCAGGTGTCACGCAGACTGTGCCACTGCTCTTCAATAGTTTCATCTGGCAGCTGGGAAAGCACGCTGAACGTATTCCTCAGTTAAAGCTTGAATTCTTCTGTTTTTGCTCTTTCCTTCAGATAAGCATGTTGAACTTGTGTGGTGTTCTTCCTCCTCTGCTGTTATAGGCTTTCAGCTTGGTCTTGAGTACAGCAACAACAAGATGGTAGTCTGATGCTGCATCTACTCCACGCTTTACCCTGACGTCGTGCAGGCTTCTTTTTCACTTTCGTCCGATAGTAATGTGATCGTTTTGGTTTTCAGTCTTGCCATCAGGAAAAATCCAGGTGGTCTTGTGGATTTTTTTGTTGGGAGAGATGGTGCCTCCAATGACCAGGTCGTTACAAGTACAGAAAAGCTCACCGTTTTCGTTCTGTTCTCCAGTACCTTGTCTGCCTATGATCAGTTCTCTGTTGGTGTTGTCTGCTCCCACTTTAGCGTTGAGGTCTCCCATGAGGATCTTTAGATCTCTCTTTGGTGTTTTGTCCATGATGGCTTGGACACATATCTTCAAGTAATCAAATCGAGTACTTGGTACGCCGACTGAAGGCAAGAAGGAAAACAAATGGCATTCCTCGGTCAGTTTGACGCAATAGCGTCACGTCGAACCGCTGGCACGTTTTTGTTTGCTCCCACGATACAAACGAACATTTTCTTGCTCGAAGCAGTCTTTATTTTTTAATTTCAAAAATCTATTGACAAAACCGACTTCGGTAAAAATACAAATTCTTTATGAAATTTTCTTTACAGACAAATCATTTTGGGCTCTGTTTCCCCTTTAAGATGTTTGCTGCATTCGATGTGCCACCAATTTGTGTATCCTTTAACTAACAAGCTTTTAGGTACATAAAGCAGCCAGTAAATACAAGACGGCCCCCGTGAACAACAACGGAAATCGACATATAAGACGGACTTCCTATGGTCAATCTGGCCGAGTAGGCTTCGGCACGACTGAAACGACCAGTTCCAAATAAGTCAATTTTTGGACTGGCTGGGGCAATTAGCCTTTACCTAAACGAGCAGGGGACTGGGTACGAATATTTAATATTGATTGAATTGAAAAATGAGGCCCGGCATCTGAAAGAGCAGCCAAATAATAGTAAGTTTACCAAATTCAAGAGTCATTGGTTTAAAGGCAAAGGCATGGTACACTTTTGAAAATCGCTGAAATAAGAAATTTGTATGGAATGGAGGGAGAAGCGTCCATCCATTCCATACAAAATTCTCTTAAATTTGGCGATTTTTAAAAGTGCACCATGCCTTTGCCTTTAAACCAATGACTCTCGAATTTGGTAAACTTACTAATATTTGGCTGCTCTTTCAGATGGCGGGCCTCATTTTTCAAATCAATCAATTTTAACTATTCGTACCCAGTCCCCTGCTCGTTTAGGTAAGGGCTAATTGGTACAGTGTACATTACTTTCCGACCGACCCCCCCTCCCCGATTTTAAGACCTTCCCTCCGCTTGTTAAGTTTTCAAAAATTTTACGAACCTCCCGTTTATTGCGACCCCACCTCCTCCCCCCGTCTATTTGGCTCTTTAGGAGTACATGAGCCGTTGCGCAATGACTCGTGTAACTGAAGTCATTGCGAAAAGTAGAAGTGGATTATATTTCCGTCAACGTCGTCTACAACTTGTCTGGCAACGATTTTAGCCAATGCACGGGGTGTTAGACGATGCAGTTGCTCGTGCGATTCGTCTCGCGATGGCATGGAATTTGTATATTTAGAATAGCTACGCAGTTCCATTATATTAATTTATATAATAACCCAACTTATTCTCCCGTTTTGATTGGTTCTTGCCTATGATCTATCAGAAGACCACGTTGGCGTGCGTCTGTACAGTAATAGATCATAGTGGACGTCGAACTGTGGTAAGAACATCAGCTATCGCCTCGTGTGCCACTTTTTTGTTCTTACCACAGTTTGACGTCATCTAGGATCTATTAGTATTACTGAACACGCCACTCCAACATGGAAGCTATTTGTTAAATATCGATTAGAATATATTTTGACGTCAAGTGTCAAACGTGAGATTCGTGACAAAAATTGCGTTCCCTGTTCCTTTATTTTTTGTTGATATGCCACATCGCATACTGCAGTAGAACATTGCCCCGTCTGAGCCTAAGACGAGTGACAACATTTGACCATAAACAAACGCAACCTGTACAAGACAAACAACAAAACCTGCACCAGCGGATGACCAATCACAATCCAGCTCAACACCACACCGCTGGCAAGTCGAGGGTTGCCACCGTAATCCATCGTAAAGTAAATAAACGGCTGGCCAAATGTGTTTGTACCGCCACAGAGCCAGTAGATAACCGAAAATATTATATACAAAATCATAAACAACATCGGATAAATAGCATGAAAGAGCCGGACTGGAATCGAGCTTATTAAGGTTTCCATGACGATGAAACCGGAGTTTAGCGCATGCGTTGTAATGTCTAGACCGTCGAGATTCCAGCCACCGTAAAGAAGGGACCAATAAGCGATCGTAACTGAGATAGCGTTGTTGGCGGCCAGGTTATACAGTACCCATGATGCTTTATGGTACCAAGCCATATGTAACAGGGGAGGGGAGGGAGAGGACAAAGATGGGTCTTGGGTGGAAGGTCCCGGCACATCATCAAGGTTGATTTTCGCTGATTGAAGATTATATTTTCTTTCTTTGTTCCTTAAAACCAGAGAAACAAAAACAAAATAGCTAGCTGTGAAATGTTAATTGAACCTGACTTTGATCTTTATTCCACTTGATTTTTTTTGTGTCGGTATCGGTATACAATTAGAAAGATAGTCACGTGAACAATATATAGTAATAATAATAATAATAATAATGGTGATAATGATAATAATAATAATAATAATAATAATAATAATAATAATAATAATAATAATAATAATAATAATAATAATAATTAAACTAATAACGGGGAGTTATATCGATTAACCCCGGATCCGCACGTGGGCTGAAATTTGCCGATTTCGATCTGATTCCGAGGGTTTTTCTCCGGGTACTCCGGTTTTCATCCCTCAGCACAATCAACTCCCAGCTGATTACATCTGGCTGTAGTACCGAGGTCCGAGGTCGTGTATGGATCTCAAAGCGGCTGCAACTCTGTATGTGTCTGTAACCCTTGTCTGTGTAAGTGATGAGTGCGGCTTTTAAATGCTTGTGGTCCAAACGTCCTCTTCATTCAATCCCCTTCTATGCTAAACTAACCCACCACATGCAATTAAAAATAACTGGAGGTCAATTTCATAGAGGAAAACCGGAGTACTCAGATAAAAACTTTAGCGGTGAGATTGAAATCAACAAATCTCATCCCACATGCGGAAGCAGAATACCATCCCGGGTCGTAGAGACCTATGAGAAGCGCGAATGATGACCTTTACTCCAACCTGACTCCCATTTTCCCAAACATATTTTGTGTAAACTTTCTCTGTCTGCAAGCGAGTTTTAAGAACGATTTGTATTGTTTTAATAGGGCGGCGTGTGATAAGATTTCTGCCTTCCAATCTCAAGACCCTTGGGTCAAATCCCGACTTAGCCGAGTGTTGAACATTTGTGTGACCTTCTTTTCCGTCAAAGTTGACTCAGCTTTCCATCCTCCCGAGCTTGGTAAAATGAGTGCCAGCTTCTGCTGGCGGCTAACCTACATGCAAAGGATTAGTGTCCCGCCTAGGGGGAGTCAAGCAACGGCTCTTACGGGCCAATAGGCTTTTTAAAGGATTTAGCTTTTTTGCATCTCCTTGAAAAGGCATTGCATTTTAGACCGAAAATACCGTACTGTAGTTCCGCACACTGATGTATTTAATGACGATATGCAATTGCAATTTAAGTGATTACAAGCAATATCGTATCATAACGTCATTGCTTATAACCGCGGTACGAAATCCTTCACAATAATCGTTGTTCAACTTTAAGGCATAGATGGACCCACCAGAACTGACCTGCTCCCAACAGATGTGGCTTCACAATCCAATTGGTTAGAACACTGCACCGGTATCGCAGAGGTCACTGGTTCGTGCGTTAAATTTTTCTCAGGCTTTCGCAATTACTTAAGTTGCGTTTATAACCGAGAAGATCGTATCATAACGTTGTTGCATATATAACAGCGGTACAAAATAACTGATGTAGTTAGTACTTAGTTATATATAACGGAGAAAACTAGCACATCATTTTTTGTTCCATTTTATTTGCTGTTCTGTTGGCCTCTGCCCTGGCCTCTGCAAAGCCGTTGTGACTAAGCATTGGTCAGTGCAGAGGGCAACCAAAAGAGGCAAAACTGACCGGTACGTTTTACAATATCAATTGCAAACAATAACCGCAACACAAAGAGTCACCACGTGGTCACAGTGCCTCGTGACAGTTATGTAAGTTTTCAAAATTAATTGTACTGGTTCTTATAAACAGGCTACCCAGTCAACTTACCTGTGATACAAAATGCTGAGCACACTAGAGCTGAGAAAATACAGTGTGATGAACAAAAAGGACCAATTAGTGAGATATATGAACCACTTGAGCCGTCCGTTCCATGGATGAAATCCACTGTAGATTTGCCATCCCAGGCAATATAAAGCCAATATGCACCGTAGAACAATGGTATACGGTACCGAAAAACACTGTAGACAAACAAAAAGAAAGGGAGCACCAGTGAAAATTGTTTTTAATCCAAAATGATTTTTGGTGTAAAGGAACGAGAGATCTGAGTATACCTGGGTGCAAAAGAAATTCCGTACTACTCTCTCAATCTCGCTGACATAAAAGGTGTGATTCAAATACAAATTACGTATAGCAAAGTGAGAGGGTCAAAGTTGTTGTTATTTTTATCAGTATCACTCAGTGACATTATCATGGTCGTTACTATTATCATCCTCTTCCTCATCACCATTGTCATCACTATTACCATCGTCATCATCATTATCATTGTCATCATTACAATCGTCATCATCACCATGATAGTCTTTACGATTATCATCATCATCATCACCGTCATCACCACCATCATCATCTCATCATTATCATCACCATTACCATCATCACCATTGTCACTACACAATTTCCATCATCATCATCATTACCATTGTCATTACCATCATAGTTTTTACCGTTACCAGTATCACCACCGTTATCATCATCATCACCATCATCATCATCACCACCACGGTCATCATAACCATCACCATTGTTATCATCACCATTATAGTTTTTAGCATTACCAATATCACCATCATCATCATCACCAGCACCATCATTATTATCATCATCATCATCATCATCATCATCATTATCATCGTCATCATCATCACCATGGTTATCATCATCACCACTATCGTTATCAATATCAATATCATCATCATCATCATCATCATCACGACCACCATCACCATCACCATTGTCATCATCACCATCATAGTTTTCACCATTACCAATATCACCACCACCACCACCGTCATCATTATCATCATCATCACCACCACCACCACCACGATCATCATAACCATCACCATTGTTATCATCACCATTATAGTTTTTAGCATTAACAATATCACCATCATCATCATCACCACCACCATCATCATCATTATCATCATCATCGTCACCATCGTTATCAATATCAATATCACCACCACCATCATCATCATCGTTACCATCACCATCACTAGCATCATAACTATCAACATCATCAGTATCAACATCATCATCATCATCATCATCATCATCATTATCATCATCTATGTGTAACATATCCGAATCATTTTCAGCCGTCCACATGAGAACGATTGAAATTCTCGGGGGAGGATGTCAAAATGCAACCTCTAAAACGTATTTTAACCACGCGGCAAATTTTTAAATCTAGTGTATACTCTCTGAAAGGAAAAAGAAAACAATAGAAAACTTTAATGCCGGACATTCAAAGTCGCACTAATAATAAAAGTATTGGGGTGGGTGAGCCCCGATCAAAACTATTCCCTTCCCCCCTTTCCTCACTTCTGCCCACCGCTGAGGATTCGATCCCGGGTCGCGTCGTACAGGCGAGAGGCGAGAGTGATAATCACCACACCAACCTGATTCGCTGCCTATAACGAGACTCATCAAAAAGCTAGATTAAGGCACGGTTCCAGTTCCGGAATATTAATTTCATGAAACAAAATTACAAAAAATCTTAAAAGGCGCTATTTAGATATTTATTATTTTTATTATTAATATTACTATGGAACTGGACCCATGGCTTAACCTACCTGAGTAGTTTTCTACCTCGACTCGCCCTTGCCAACCTTGTTCCCAGGGCTTTCCGCTAGGTGGTTAGAGAGAGGCCCTGGGAACGAGGTTGTCACCCGGCGCGGCAGCACACGTTTGTCAGTTTGTTAAGTTTGAAAAGGATATGAATTCATTAGTACTTTTAATATGTGGTTAATGTTTACACAGTGGGTATAAACTGTCCTTTTAGTTGTCATAAATTTAATTGTTATTACAGAAAGTTAAGTGGTATTGTTGTTTTGCGTACTTTCGTTGCATGGTATAAGGGCTATCAACCTAAAACGCAAAACCGCACCGCATAGCTTGAGTACGTTTCAAGTGGTAAAGATGCTCGATTCTTCCGTTTTTGCAAAGTTTGCTCGCGCTTAGACTTAAAAAGGCTATTCTGTGCACTGATCCTAAAATTAAAATGGAGGAATGATATATAGGGGGTATAAGATTAAATTCTCTAAATATTTATACTGTAAAGATATAAAAAAAAATGTTATGAATGCAAATAAAAATTTTCGTCCAATTATTATAATGCGCCGTCATTGACGGGACAGGGATTAAAAAAACAAATTTACATCTTACTTATAAGAAACTAGCAGACAACTGTGATTTTTTTTCAAAAGTCCAATTCAGATTAATTTCCTGTGTTTTTTTTTATTTGCATATTTTGAGTCATTTCTTCAAGACATGCATAAATCTTTACAACAGGAGGACTTTTCTACAGTCTCTTTTTAATCAATTTAAGCGTTTCGTTATTAATGAGCCGACACAGCACACAGTTTAGGTATCCTGCTGATGAACAGTAACTGTTTTGCTCGTTATTTTCAGCGGCATGCCATCTATACTTTATGTCTGTTAAGATATCAATCACATCGGATGAGCCGTTAAACCGTTGTTTCTTTACTTAACTTTAGTTAGTAATAAAAACTTACGTTGACTAGATTTTTGTGTACGTAACAAAAATACTGGCGGAAATTAAAACTTGTTCTTATTTTCTCGTCGCAAACAAATGTTTAGATTTGTGATGACAGAATCTTCGTTGGTTGCATTAAGCATTGAGTTTTACGATGTTCTTGAACTAAAACAAGCGACTCATACTTTATCAGACACTGACACCTCAGTGGCTTTCAGTTGTCGTTCAAGCGAAGCTTAATCTTGGTTTTGCAAAACCGGCGGCGATCCCCGATTTTCGCAAATTAAATTACAGACTTTCCTTTGGGGACAGGACGTTAAAATTTCTCGCATTTAAAACCAAAGCAAAAACTAATTTTTTTAGAACCAAGTTGACTGGAGCAAGTTTGGTAAAATGCCTTCTTCAAGAACACTACTCTTACGGCACAGTGGTTTTACAGATTTATAAGGCTAACCGCTACGGCGACCACCTCGCTAAGCGAAGAGAGTTTTTTTATTAATTTATTTTAGCCAACTTCTAAATAAAGATTTTATCTATTTGTACGTGTTTGTGTTTTGGCAAGATTATTTAAGGTTCTACATAAACTATCTTCATCAAGAAAGAAAATTTAGACTTACATTTTTCGTAATTCCATGAGCAACAAATCAGAAAGTTTGGACCAACTCCTTGTGCACTCTCACTCAGCGCCTTGAGACGCATCGATATAAATGCAAAGAAATTAAGTCATGTAATATATCAAACGTGAAGTTTTTGCAATTATATTACATTAAAGATAAAAGACTAAACTAACTTCAAGCTTAAATGAAATATAACGTCTTACTTAATTCCTAGACTGGTGTGTCTCAACCTCAGTGTTAAAATTATCAAGTGTTTGACAGACTCAGTTGAGGTTCTCTTACACAAAAACAACTCAGTTATTTTGGCTGGAAGAAACTTTTAATGACAGGTCAAGGTGGTTTGCATGGTAAAATGGAATTACGTTAGGATAATTAAGAATGGCGCGGGCGAAAAGTTCGATTTACATCGTTTGATCGCAGTGGGCTATAAATATAAATATAAATATAAAGGACAAATTCAAATGCATTCCTTAATATACCGCGCGCAAAGTTTTTAATCTTCATGGTTAACCTGCTTTTGGCAGCATTTCAATAAATCAGTAAGATGTAAGTGTTCTCGCTTTTAGGCATTTCATCCATCTGGCTTAGTCTGCTTAGTTATGTTTTTCAGTGTTGTGTTTTGAATGATTAGTATTAAGACGACGAGTCAAATGCGACACAATACATTACGCCATGCTTGTTAGAAAGTACGACTTAATACGACTGTCATGTGCGTTATTCCCTTCAAATACCATATATTGATACACTATATACAATTTATTTAGCAAAACGGTTTTATGTTGCTTTTGCTTAATTTATTTTATACTCAGTGTAACTTGCGTAATTTGATTTATATTTTAAAAAGTAAAGTTGTACTGATATGGGTAATGCATGGCGTCATTCAGTAAGCTTGATACAGTTACTTATAACGTTTCGGATCAGAAATCTATAAATTAAAATTGAAGATAAAATAAATCTTTTTATCCTATAAAATTTAGTATTAGCTTCAGAATCTTTGCAAACAGACGCTCTCTCAGAAATGAGTTCCGGTTAAAGCTCCTCGATTTGTGCGATTCCTAAGATTCCTATAACCTGCCTTTTGTTTTTTTATTCCGTTTCAGTTTGTGACTAACTGAGAAGATACAAAAAAAACTGACATTTCTTCACGCGATGATTTATTATTTTTTCTTACCTTTGACTTGGCAAAGTCACTTGCATCTGGATAATTTAAGGAAAAGTTCTGCAACGAAAATTCTTGACGCCACATTCTCAGTTGTTTGTCTCCCGTGCTGTTGGAATCACAGAGTGCTTCAACACTGAAGTGACACAACAACTGAGCAGTCTGTCACTTGATAAAATGGTTTGGCTTATTGAATAATTCCATTTTATAATTGGTTTGCTTTTTATATTTTGTATTTACTAAACTAGTTAATTAGCTTGCTTTTCATGTTTGTCAAGCCTTGATAATTGACTTGTAGATACAGCATAAACTTGTTACTTCTCAGAACAAAAAACGGAACAGTGAGAATAACGTGCGTGCGAGCTTCCTTAACACCTGGTTAAACGAAATCTTCAGCACAATTATAATCGTCGTCGTCATCGTCGTTGCCGTCCTCATCAGCGTCACCAATATCATCATCGGCGTGGCCGTCATCATCAGTATCATCATCATCAACAGTATTATCATCGTAGTCATTGTCACAGTCATCATAATCATCATCACCAGAATCATCGTCGTCATCGTCATCATTATCACTCGTCATCATTATTCGTCGTCATCATTATCATGGTTATCGTTGTCGTTATTATCTTCATCAACAGTATCATCATTATTATCATAGTCATCATCATAATCGTCGTCCTCATCGTCGTTATCATCACGGCATCATCGCCAGTATCATCATCGTCGTTATCATCATCATCATTGCACGGCATCATCTTCATATTCGCTTTTTTTCGTTACGCGGCACATTCATCTTCACAATCATTCTTCGTCTTTCTTTCTTTTATTTTCTCTGTTAGCCGAGTGTGTCACTGATGTTCTTACCACAGTTTTACCGTCCTCTGTGATCTATTACTGAACCGACGTACAAAAACATGGAATCTACCTTATTATAGGAAATTAACGCTCCATGAAATTAACACGAATCGTTAAAGTTCGCGTTAATTTAAGTCGCGTTAATTTTGTTGAGCGTTAATTTCCGCAACATTAACTAAGTGCAGCGTTAATTTCCGAGCTCTTAATTTCCAGTATTTTCACCCCAATTTTGGAACCAGTCCAGACATTCTAGACACCTAAAAAACCTTAACTACAAGCTTTCTTCCTTTCCATTTACTCTTTATTTTTCATCTTTCACTAAAGCTAAGGCGAACTCGTTTACAATATTTTGAGTTAATCTTTATCGCTGTCGCTGTCAGAAGATCGGCCGGTATCATGGACTGCGTGAAAAACGCTAGAAATTGCCAGATTCCGCCATGTAACCCCTATGTTTAGAATTTTGCGTACTGTTGCGTCGAGCACATGGCTCAGTTTAAAGTTAAGTTTTTTCCAGTGTTGAAATACATTTGTGCCGGTTGTCACCACCACTTTGTCTTAATCGCGTTAATTTCCTTTATTGTGAAATTCTAATTTCTCTTTCGCGCTAATTCTAAAATAAATTGGCCTTGCTAATCGCCCTCCTTGCAGCCAGGGGCTGAATTACGAGGACGCGGCTCAACGAAGTCGGA
>JAOCPT020065715.1:0-14313 GCA_026546935.2 Palythoa grandiflora | reverse complement strand
CTCCATTAAATCCTGTACCAATTGAAGAACAATTCAGGTGGAGCCACCCACTAAGTGAGCACAGTAACTGAAAAACGTTAGTAAAGTAAGGAAAACAAATAGATAAAACGGTTAGACACCAATAATTTGCCGCGCACGCCACACAACAAAAAACAACAAACTCGTGCATAAAACACAATCTTAAAAACTAAAAACTGGAAAGTGCCCCATGTTTATCAGAATCATATTTGTACTTTATTATTGAAATTCAGTTGCATTCATAAGAACAATTTACTAACTGACGCATGCGTACTATCTAAACAATATGCCAGTCCGGAACTACATGATACTGAACTGTATTTTGTTAAGTAGTCCCCATACCACAGGGAACCCCGTGCAAACCTGAGTCAATTATACACAGATTTCCGCTTTTGGGCAGTGCCTCTATAAAGCTATTTATAAAATAATTCAAATTGTACATACGTTGCGATTGGTCGACAAGTGAGTTTTTACAGCGCTATGAAGCACGAAAATGACGTTTGACTGTCGCCACTTGCCAAGTAGGCCTACTCTGGGACCCAAGTCCCCTAAAGTCGCGCAAAGTCACCCAAATTCGCACAAAGTTGCCTTAAGTCGCACAAAGACATAGTGGTTTTTTGTCTACTTTCTTCTTAAGTCGCCTTAAGTCGCAAAGTCACCTTAAGTTGCGCAAAGTCGCCTTAAGTCGCACAAATACGCGGTGGTCTTTTGTCTATTTTCTTCTTAAGTCGCCTTAGGTTGCGCAAAGTCGCCTTAAGTCGCGCAAAGTTGCCTTAAGTCGCACAAAGTTGCCTTGAGTCGCCCAAAGTAACGGCGACTTTGGGTCCCAGATTAGGCCTCCAAGTTGTGAGAACTTGCAGTTTCATGAAAGAAATAAACTATTCGCACTTCGTGTATCGTCTTTCTCTTTGTTTAGTGGGAAAGTAATAATTTTATAAAGAAATAAAACATGTTCTCCGTGCCTTCATAGTCTGGTGAAAACTTCAGCAAAGTTTGTGAGAATTCTCGAGCAGGTGAAAACCCTCAACTGCGTCTCGAACTTTCACTGATCTGCTCTCGAATTCTCCCAACCGTTTGCCTCGGTTTTCACTGCTGTTATTTCACAAACTTTCGATGTTGAATTTTGTCTACACTTCGTTTCAATATCTTCTTTCAGTTGAAACCAGTTTTAGGCGAGTTTGGATATTTTTCAAGAAATTTGCGCACGTGCACAAGTGCCTACTGCTTCCTCCTTTTGTTCGAATCCCATGGACTTTGCACTCGTTCTGTTATGTTACTTTCGTCAAGGTCCAGAAATGGGAAAAGTGCATAATCACCGGATAGAGTAAAATTTATGCAATAAATGCATTTAGAAACAATTTGACAACACCAAACCCATGCCGTTAAATTTCGAAAAGGAGGCGATTGCCTTCTATTGTTTTTAGGACCTCTGAATGGGTTTCTTTTCGAGATGAACGTGTTCTGGAGATAATTTTTGTAAACTCAAGAGGATAGCTTAGTTGAGATGGGCTTCTTTTCAAGTTTAAGCCTGCAAGGCTTCCTTTTTTTTAAAGTGTTTCCGATATATTGCACATGTACAGTCTTTAGTGGAGAAGCAAGCTGCACTTAAAACTGCCGAAGAAAAATTATTACACGCTTTTTCAGTTTTATGTTTCATTTGAATTTTTTTATTCGAATATATTTCTATTTATTTATAAAAACGTATGACTAAACCTGAGAAACTCTGATATATTAATCTCGAATAATTTGAGAACTTAGCAGGTGTTTTTCTGGTCAAAGAATATAAAGCAACGTGGGCTCTGATATTTTTCACCGTTAAATGTATTTTAAAGTTTTTTAAGTTTTATTTTAGCAACAAGTTAATACTCTTTGTTTGGCGTGTTTTGAAGAGTTACATTTTGTATTGTTTTGACACAGCTCAGTCGTTTTGCTCTGTGGTTTGTATTTCCCGAAAGAATTCAATGTCGACACACCTGCTAAAGTCAGTAATTCAAAAATATCTGTATATAGGTTATTGATCCTTCTCGATTATGTCAGAGACGTTATTTCATGGATTTTTACGAACTTCTACCCACTTTCTTGTAGTGACCTTTTGCGATAATATATTAATGGCATAAAATTTATTCTGGAGAAAATATTGTTTGTTTCCGCCCGCGTCATTATTATTTTGTTACAGATAAAAGTCATTTCATTTTCGAAACTATCAATATAACAAGTTCTCAATGTGTTTTTTTTTTATTCTTTAAAAGCAGCAAACAGCCAGTAAGATGTTTCTTTTTAGTTGTACTTGGTTAGTCTTGTTCATTTTAAAATTAAGATTTCTGGTGTCGACAGAGTCTGCGGGTGGTATATCGTTGAAACTGGGTACACATGCAGGAATTATTATTTTTAAATTATTATTTTCGCGTCAACATGTTCTGTAAAAAGCGCGTGTATAGCAAGGTGCAAAAAACACAATTTCCGTCTACTGAAGTTTGAGTTGCCCGCATACCCATATCGGTTACTTCCGTGTTTGATAAGCATCTCACATTTTTAATAAACCTGGATTGGTATAAATGACTTGTAAAAGTGGCATTTCAAGTGGATTGCTTGAATACAAGTTGAAGAAGTTTTTAAAATTACGCGTAGACAAACCCTGCTGAACTTAGACAAGTAATTTCCTGTTTGATATTTTCGTTTTACGGTCAATGTAGGTCAAATGGAAAAATGCATTTTGCGCTTTTTTCTGGCAACTATTTTGTTTATTGACCGTTTCGTGAAAGACATTTAGGCCGTTTACCATATGTACGAAAAAAAACCGGTTGAAATAGATGAAGAATAATGATACAGGCCGCCTATCATTTGCAGAGAAAAACCGATAAATTTTCAGTCAGTCAGAAACCCAAATGATACAGTTCACCCCACTGAAAACACGCTCAGTGGAGCTTTTAACGAGCCGATTGTTACAAATGGTACAGAATATTTTGGTCATTTCGGTTGGAATGGAAAAAGAGGAATACGTCTTTCAATCTTTTTCAAAAAATTTTTAGCGGGATGAACTACACCATTTAATTATTGACTGAAAACTCTAGTTTTTCTGTGCAAGTGTAAGCGGTCTTAGTTTTAAGTTATTTCTGTCAAAGTTCGTACAACGGGTAACAATTGTAGCAGGTCTCTGGCTCCAAAAAAAAACGATGCTCGAAGACTAACGACCAAACAAGCAGAGAGGAATAAGAACAGACTGATGTTGTTCAAATATTAGTACACCATTGCTTTGCGAAGTAAAAGAAAAAGAAGCGTGGCTTCAGACTAAAATACTTACAACCACATGCGTTTCAGTTGTTAAATATTCTTTATCATTACATTACCTGCCTAGCTATAAAAAGTTGGTTTTTGACAGTCCTAGCCGCGTTATGGTAATTAGCGTATGGGCGTGATAAATCTGCCGGTTTATTCATATCGCCGATATTTTCCGGCGATTTCAAACATTCTCTTTAACTCACGCATCCTTTCGCGGTTCTTTCGTAAGGGTTTTAACTCCCGTAAGTTCAAGAGGTACCGGCTGCCCACTGTGTAAAAATAACAGTTTGCTGCCTTTTTATTATTTTCATGCCCGTTGGCGGCATGTCGTGTGTTTTCGTACATGTTCCGTCGTTTTTTTTGTCTTAGATATAAATAATTAATCACTTGACATGTTACAAAATATAGTTTTTGGATGTGAACAGTTATAACGCGCATAGAATTGAAAGATTCTTGTTTTCCATTGACGTTGTATTTGATACACGTCGACTTAAAAGGATATTGATAACTTCGCATTCAAAACTAACAAGGTATTTACTTGGGCCATTCAGATTGTTAGAGTTGATTAACACCTAGACTATTTTAGTGTTGTTTAACATCGGTGAATTAATTTGCATTTCTAAAGCAAGTCCTTTGTAGTATTATTAAATCAAGCAGTAAACGCCGAAACTGTTTCGACATGAGCATCAAAATCTCCTGCTGTTTAAGCCATTATTTTTCCATTTGTAGTGTAACTTCACTGTCAAGTAACACCATGCATTTTTTTCGTGTCGGACTGTGCTATATTACAAAACGTGTTTATATCCGTTTTCATTTGTAGCTAAGAGCTGTTTTTCGTTTTATTGTTCCAAAGACTGACAGTCATACCTTTTGTCCAAAGCATGGATTAGTTATTCAGCAACTTAAGGTATCCTGCGCGTTTTTCTTTAAACTATATTTTCCTAAAGTCAAACTAGAACACGAAAAGGTAACCCCGAGTGAAAGAAATGATCTTTCTCAATTTAATTGCCACTCGCATATTTCAACGCTTCGACCGTCATTTTCAATGTATTAAAAATAAGAAATGACTACCGTAATAAAAAACAAAAAAAATTATTGCGCCGTACTTAAAGCAGCTTGTTTCTTTGCGTACCAGGACAAACTAAGTACTCTTTGGGAACACTTAAAGTTAATTCCATGTATTTTTAATGCATGGAAATTGATTAGAATCTTGTCGAGTAAGAATAAAAAGTATTACATCAGTTTGACATTTCTGTTTTAGTGTGTCGAGATAGCGTAGCTTTTTGTTTTCAAAGAACTTGTGGCTACTTTAATTTTAAAAAGTTGTAAACAGTTTTTATTAGTTTCATCGCTTGTGTTTATTTTCGCGTATCTTTCAGAGAATGCGGCTTTCTGCACAAAGCCCTAAATATTGAGCCCAAAAAATGTGAAAAAGCCGACATGTCAATCTTTCCTTTGCTTTGGATCAAAATTACATATTCATTCGAAGCTACAAGCCACAGATGTTAAGAACTCGCAACTAGTTCTGCAAACACAAGATTTTTTTCTGTTTGAAATTTTGTTTTAACAACTGGAACTATAGGAAGCCATGAGATATTTTTCTGTTTTTGAAGAACGTACTTAATTTCTAATTCATCAGAACGAAACTATTCTTTGAAACGCTTAAAAAGATATCCTTCAACTTTGTTTACATATAGTGCTAGATCAGTGTGGGTTTCAAAATGTTTCTCCTAGTTTCGTTTTTTTCACTATAATGTTGATACTACTACTTTGTTTTGTTCAAAACTTTTTTACTTTGTTGTATTCATTTCTGATCTCAGTTTAAAGTCGACTATCATTCAGTTTCCCTGGAGAACAGCGCGAAGTTCTTGTGGCAGACAGCTGGGCCATTGTCCCAAGAAACATCTGCATCACTGCAAACTGTTGTTTAAAATAAAATTAAATTCGCATTCATTAGAGTAACTTCAGTTTATCAGAAGACTGAATGTGGACAATGACTTTTTAGTTCAGTGGGAGGGGAGAGAAAATGCACCTTAACTGAAGCCAAGTATTGCTTGCACGAAATCTTGTTTGTCTGATCTTGCAGTTAAGATTGATCTGATATCAAAATATACAGAAGCCTTAGAAAATCTCTACAAATATATTACCAAAATATTTTTTGTGTATTATGAAACGGTATGTTGAGTGTAAAACTCTCCAACTCGCGTCCCACTGAAGAGTTTGTAACAAACATGTGAAAGTTAACTACACTAATAACCAGGTTCATGTTAATTTGGTGCCGTCCCTAATGTATTCGCTTGTTGAACGTCATTTTACACCAGCAGGTTGCCCTTTTGACGGTGTCACGAGCCGCAACACTGCAAAGAAAACGACACACCTACGCGGAAGCCATACTGAACGTTCACTGCAGTAACACAGCACGAAAAAAGTGGAGTTATTACCATGGAGGGAATAAATGGAAAAGGTAGGGTATTAAGCGAGTGACACCAACTCGTCAAGTTGTCAAAATATACTTAGAATCAAACTTGACTTGCATTATAGGCCATTAAAATCTTTTCATGTAGAATGAATGTTTGGTTAATACAGTAAACGGTTTGAACCCTTGAGTAACATGACCAATTTTATGCTTGTCAAAAATGAGCAACAAAAACAACAACAGCACTATAGGCCATTAAACTCTTTACATGATTAAGAGGAGTAATCTTTTCAACTGTAGGCATAATTTTGACATAAATGCAATAAATTTCTACTAAGCATAAGCCGAACGATTTTTTTTTTCACCGAACCCATGGCCAATATATCATTCCGGTGTAATAATTGAAGAACTTTTAGTGAGATCATGAATTTTCTTTTTGTTATTCAGAAGCCAAGTCTTTGAGTGTTTGCGAGAACTTGCACTAAATTACCATCGTTTTTCCTAGAACAGTTGTGAGTAGTACAGTAGCAGAATATATGATTTCTCCGCTTACTGCTTACGACAAGATATGTTTTTGCTTTCTGCGTTTCTAACTATACAGTTATGGTACTATAGGTATTTTTGCGGTTTCTCGTTGATTTTGAAACTTTTGTCAGGGTTTTGTTTTCAGTATATGTCTGTTAGTTTCGAAATCGTTTTAGAATACACAGTAATCTGAGTGAATAGTTTTAGGGCAGTTTAAAAACAATAATTTCACCGCTTCTCGTTCACAATTTTATTGACATCTTTTTTACAGGGTTCGTCCAAGTCCTTAAAAGCCATACATGCAAAGTCCATATAAATTTCTGTTTCCAAAATTTGAGGCGTCAAAAGTCCTTAAAGTTTACAAAAAAAGAGTCGAGGTCCTTGAGAAGTCCTTAAATTTTCTCTCCCCGCTGTAAGTTGCATTTTATTTCCTTTTGAATTGCGATCGTTTTCTGAAGGATAAACTACGCAGCTTGATCGATCCTGTTTTCGTCCATTATTGCTGGTTGTCTCGATCTCCGATATGTATCGAGACAAGGGCTTGGTTCAGCAGCCAAGAACATATATTTTTATTCTTATAAATAAATAATGTACATATCTTCAAAAGTCATAAGTCATTCATGATTACAGACTGTGAAATAGCATAGCTGTAGGTCTTTAAAAATTGTTTATTGTACCATGAAAAGTTTTTAAAAGTACTAAAATGTTGTATTGAAATTTTCGGACTAACCCTGTTTTTACAGCAAACGACAAAGGTAATTTTACATTTTGTTTCATGCAGGGACAAGCTTCCTGTAATGTTGGCAACATAACCAGAGTTTGTTTGATGTCAAGAAATGTTTTTAAAAATAACTTCAAAGGATGGCAGCTCGTAACGTAGTCATTTATTTTAGGAGACTTTTAAGGACAATAAAAAAGGTTACAGTTGAGGAAAACTTATACTTCCCAACACAAAACAACTACGATTAGACAAAACTTTCTACGAATAGCTTTCAGTGAATTCGTTAACAATTCAGTTCAAAGTTTGTGTATTAAGTCTGTGTCTAAATTCAAGCCGTTCTGAACTTTTTCCGTCAAAGCAAAACCTGATAAATTTGGTTCTTTTGAATGTTTCATCTCAGTGATGGTGATATGGTTCAAACATTCCCAACTCGAAATGAGTAATCCAAATTACGCAGAATTTGGGCAAGTCCGACCTTTCAGTACCGTTATAGATCTTGAGTCCGTGCATGGTATATTTTCATATTATTGTACTTTCATGTTTTAATTTGTATAGTTTATTTCAAACTTTCATTTTTTGAATTTGCAAAATCGTCGAATTTTGCCATCTGCTACAGAACTTTCAAAATTATAATAACTCGCTAAAGTGGCATGTATTTTCGTTAACAGCGAAAGGAAATCTCTTCTGAAATAATTTTGAGACTTAGATAAAATTGTAAAAAAGGTTTCAGGTTGTCATGTGAATTTGAGCAATGCAAATCTCTGTCTTGTTCGTTTGTGTAAGAATTATTACCACGAAATAAGAGTTCTTACGGAAAGAAAATTTTACCAATGACAATTTTTTACATTATTTGGGCCAAGACTTTTTTCTTTTATACACTTTTTGCAAAGAAAAATAATTTGCCTATCTCAATGGAAGAGCCAAATGCTTTAATAGAACTTAAGTATAAAAAGTACATTTAGTGATTAATCGTATAGAGTTATTACTTTATATAGATAGCAAACACCGAAGTCTTCTACAGCAAAAAGACGAAATGAAGTTTATTGAAACTAAAGGACTTTCGTTTATGATTTTTGTCAGATCTAGAAAGAAAGGATATATTTTCTATATTTAAAAGCTCAAATCATGGAAGTGCTTTTTTTGTAATTCGAGGTGAACTTTAGATCAACCATTTAGACGATACAGCTGCAAATGGATTGTGAAATCTGTTTGAAATTTTTACAGCGCATTTAAAGGTAACTGTGCGACCTGCAGATGTTTAATTTGTATCTAAGACAACAAATTTCTGACGATGGCAACAAATTGAACAAATGCCAAACAAAACATTGTGGAAATTGACGTTTAAAATGTTTCTGGTCGATAGTCTTGTTTTTATTTCAGTTTAGTGAGTGACTGATTTCCTTGGTCAAACTGGAATCATTTTGCACAATATAAGAGATCCCTTTGCTTAAATTCTAAACATGCATTTGTATTTTTGTTTTAGTTTTCGACTTCGCTTATTGTAGATAATGAGTAACTTATATTCCAAATTTTTTCTTTGCATCGTGTTTGCTTTCTTCACGTGACCTAATATTTGAAGTGTAAAATTTTCGCCCACCTCAGTAATGTTTTCTTTCCAATAAAAGAAAATTCGTAACTTGACCTTTTGTGGTGGCAATAAAAATGAGTTTTCTGACTTTTAAGTTGTCATGTTTGGCCAAAGTGTCAGGACTTCAAAAGTAAAAGGTTTTTCTTTCCAAACAACGATTTCTTGCTGGCCTTCAACAACCAACGCAATTTTTCTGAGAAAAATACATTTTCAGTTTATAGGGAACTATAAGTTGGATTAATACATGAGAAGACATGGCTTTTATCCTGTCTTTGATTATCTTTCTTACGTTGGAAAATCTAATTTTGTTAATTTATTTTTTTGGCTTTATTGAATTAATTGCATCGTGTTGGGTACAAGACGAAGCTGTAAAGTGCTTGCACTGCATGAAAACAATTATCGGATTCTCTTCAATGGCCATTTGCTCAATATCAACGCAGTCAAATCCTCCTAACACAGATTTTATATCCATTAACCTTATAAAACCCTTTTTAACCAATTATCTTCTTGTGTGGCATTCGTTAATGTTTCGAATCTGACGTCGTTGTAAGGGTATTGCTTTGACCAATTTTCTCTTTCCGCTAATCCCAGTACCTTAAGCTCTTACTCTCTTTAAGTCCGACTCCATTATTTTTATTGAAAATAGTTGATATTTTAATGAAAAAAGCAACACGATATTGTTTTTTCACACCGGGACATCATAAAGTCTCGCCGTGCGCTTTCATATGAACCGTTTAAAGTGTGCCACGTTTGGATTAACCTGTTTTATCAAACAACGCCTTTCTGTAATCGGGTGTGCTAAAATCCAACTGGGATATAATCTTAAGGTTTGTTTTCGCTACTTTTGCAGAGTTATTTTATCATTTCTTCACCAGTATTCTATTTTAGGGTCACCGTTGTTAAATGTTCATTTATTTTTCCAATTTTCGCGTCCTTAATTTTGCGGCATTAATTTTCTGTTTTGGTTAGTAATTGCCGTTTAAGATATACTGACTTTTCGCAGAGGACACTAGGATCCAATTCTGTTTTTAGATGCTTGGTTTTCAAGTTGATGGAGAAAACTGATCTAAGAAGACTTTTTTCAACAGAATTTTTAAATTTTTATAGTTTGATCTTAAACGGCTTCATCCTTCATCGCGATGGAGCTTAGCCATCCATTTATGTTCTTTTAAATAGGAATTTTTTTTTCTATTTTGATTTTATTCTCTTTAGACGTTGTTGACGAAAATCTATAGGTATTGTAAAATGTATTATTATATATGCTTTAGTTTTATTGCAGAGTCGGTAGAGTAGATACTTCGAGGTGTATTCCCTTTTAAAAAGTGCTGTCGAAAAATATCAAGATGACGTATTTGAACTCTTTGTTACTGCAAGGATGAAAAAGTGTCAGTTCACAGTTTATAAAAGAATCTACTCAAGTTTTCCAACACTAGCTTGACACAGTCCAAGGGTTGATTTTTCAATTTGTTTTCTTTAAAGGTGCTGGAATCTTTTTGACAAGTTGAACTTTTATCAGTAGAAGAATTAAAGTTGTTTGTTTTTTTGAATCTGTAGGTTGTTATCAGAGTAACGTTGTGCAATCTGAGTTATTATTGATGGAAGATTTAAAAGCACGACATTCCAGTACCGGACTAGAAGATGGAATTAGCAAAACCCTTAGTAAGTAATTTATGATTGTAAATGTTCAACCCTTTTTATTAGAAACAAAAAGTGCTTGATGTGACAGCGATTTTTATTAAATGAGTGCGATCAAAAAGAGTTTATTAAGGCAATTTTATCTAACTTAAACGTTTATTTTATATGAACAAATATACTTTGCCGATGCCTATTTTTAATTTTTTGGCGCCTTCGGCTTCAAATTTTTCTGCAATTATTTTTTATTTTTTAAGCGTTTCAAAACAAATAAGTGATCAAACCCAGACATTGTTAGCTAAGGATCTTTAGTGTTTTATGTATATTATTTGGGGCATGATTTCATAACAAGTGAGAAACACAGTCGTGAATCTTTTTGTATTCTATGTTGTATTCCCAAGTCAAGGATCTTTAATGCTATACGTATCATTTGGATATGATTTCATAACAAGTGAGAAACACAGTTAATATTTTTGTGTTTTATGCTGTATTACTAAGTTAAGGATCTTTAGTGCTATATGTATCATTTGCGACACGATTTCATAACAAGTGAGAAACACCGTGAGTCCTTTGTGTTCTATACTGTATTGCTAAGCTAAAGATCTTCAGGCAGTGCTATATATGTATCATTTGGGACATGCCATTTCATAACAAGTGACAAACACCGTGAATCTTTTGTGTTCTATACTGTATTGCTAAGTTAGAGATCTTCTGGCAGTGCTATATATGTATCACTTTGGGACATGCCATTTCATAACAAGTGAGAAACACCGTGAATCTTTTTGTGTTTTATGCTATGCTGTTTGATAAGTTAAGGATCCAGTGCTATATGTAACATTTGGAGCATGATTTCATAACAAGTGAGAAACACCGCGACTCTTGTGATTTATACTCTATATGTATATTGCTTAAATTAATTTACAAATTTCATACGAGTTGCTTTCTTAAAAACGTTCCTAGTCATTGAACCTTATAATTAGCCTGAGCTTGTTCTTAAATCATTGTTCTTAAATTTTGGCCAGTTTGAGCCTTGTAGTTCTTATAAAGTTGTTCTTATAATAGGGTGCGTGTAACGGTTGAGTATCGACAGGTGCAATTTACATGTAAGTAAAATGCGCAAAAGGTTTTTTTCCGATACACAGTCATCTGCGCATACCCTGAATATTAGGTTGTTCATGCCATACTTAAATACTGTATTCTATGACTATTATATTGACTTTGAAATACCAGTTTTCGGGCTTCAATTAATTTTCCTTTTTCATGTAAACCCTATAGATATTCTTTTTAAAATGAAATGAGTTTTTCGCTGCACTGCAGGGCTTCATTTTCTATATATAAAGTCACAGTATTGAGTTTCAGTGTACAACGGGGAATTGTTGCCTACATTTTTCATTGTTTAAAGAGGAAACACTGGATAAGGGTCATTTGTTAAGAACACAATAAAGAAACAAAGCGCGCGCGCTGGTGCTATTATTATTGGTAATGGGAAAGAAAAGTTTGGGCAAATTGAGCTAAAACTTGGAGAATTAAGTTGTGGACTTCAAACTCTTCTAGCTCGGAAAAGATATATGTTTTAATAAAGAGGGCACTGTGGTTTTTCGGTCATGCGATCATATTTTGAAGATCATCTCCACCATGTTTAAGAATCCAAAAAGGTGAAAGTTTATAAAGCGATTTCGTGCACCACCACTAAAATTTGCGCTAGGGGGACTGGTCCTTGAAAAATCAGAAGAATTCTTGAAGAGTCCATAAAAGTGATCGAACTTTTTTAAACATTATATAAACGTTTAAACGTTGTATAAACGTTATAAACCCTGGTGTCTCTGTGCTTAAATATCTTTTGTATATTATCTCCGGCTGGTAAAGTGGGATACAAAATAACGACTCACGGTCTTATTTTGAACAAGTAAACGATCACGATAAGATTGTTTACTGAGGTAGAAATACCAATTGCGGACTCTTAAGGCAATAACGGAGCACGATTGTATTTTTATCAGCCCACGTGATCACGAAAAATGAAAACACCCTTTGCCAGCCAGTTTCCAAGAGAAAATTTTGTTTTACAGATTTCAATATAATAATTATTTTAAAAAAAATGAAATAACTTATTAAACTGTGTTATGCAAGTGGCATGTTCTCCGCTATTTTGACCTGAAGCTATAAAAAATTTGTTTCTTCCCAATCCGGTGTATTCTTTGCATCCTTTCCCCCGCTTACTTCAGTAATATATTTTAAACCTGCTAAATCATATACAAATAAAATCGTTCAATAAACATGGCAGCTTAGATCTCATACAGAGGATCCCACTCACCTTGAAAAGTCAGGAAATCTGGAAATTTTTCAAAGTCAGGGAGTTTTTAAAACCTGAAAACGGTCAAGGAATTTTGAAAAAGAGCTTAAAAGTCAGGGAAATTTAATTTCTGTCTTGTAAACCCACTCAAAAGATGTTTCCTTCCTTAACATAGGTATTTACATTTTGTGCTGATCCAGTATGTTAGTTGTGTGCTAGGCGTAACAATGCAAAAGTTACTGTTATTAAACACAGTGAATTCGAATATTAAAATTGCTCTTCCTAGCTTGCCTACTAGTAAAAAAAAACTTCCTACAAGCTTCTGTCCGGGAAAATTGTTTTAAGTCAGGAAATTTTGTTTTTGAAAAAGAATGGGAACACTGTTATAATCCCTGCAGATTATTAAGATCAATCAACAAGAATCTTCTCGATCATTCATGCTATAACCTCAAGACCTACCGTGGATGGAGAGTAGCCTTATACCTTACAAAACTTGCAGAACATTACGATCGTCCAGCAAGAATCTTCTCTATCGGTCTCACTATAACCTCAAGACCTACTATAGTTAGAGTGACCTTAGACTTCATAAACCCAGCAGAAGATTTACAATCGTCCATCAAAAAACTTCTCTGTCAGTCTCGCTCTAATCTCAAGACCTACCATGGTTAGAGAGTGGTCTTGGACCTTATAAACCCTGCAGATTATTAAGATGATTCAGCAAAAATCTTTCAATAATCCTCGCTATATAACCTCAAGACCAATACCGTGGGTAGAGAGTGGCCTTATACCTTATAACCCTGCAGAACAATTACGATCGTCTTGCAAGAATCTTCTCAATAAGTCTCGCTATATAACCTCAAGACTTACCATGGTCAGAGACTGGCCTTATACCTAATAACCCAGCAGAATATCACGATCGTCCAGCAAGTATCTTCTCAATCAGTCTCGCTGTATAACCTCAAGACCTAGTATGGGCAGAGAGTGGCCATATACCTTATAACCCTGCAGAACATTACAATCCTCCAGCAAGAATCTTCTCAATCAGTCTGGCAATAACCTCAAGACCTAGTAAGGATAGAGAGTGGCCTTAGATTTTATAAACCCTACAGAACATTACGATCGTCTTGCAAGAATCTTCTCAATCAGTCTGGCAATAACCTCAGGACCTACGGAGGCTGCTTCCTTGCCGTTGCTGCTCCTTCCTGTGGAACAACCTTTATTTGGAAAACCTTCCTGAGGATCAAACGTCCCGTGGAACAATCTTCTTATGGAACAACCTGTCCTGTGGAACAACCTTCTTATGGAGGATCCTTCCTGTGGAACAACTTTCCTTTGGAACAAAATTCCTGTTGAACAACCGTCCTGTCGAATCACCTTACAGTGGAACGATCTTCTATGGAACAACGTTCCTGTGGAGCAAACTTCCTGTGGAACAATCTTCCTGTGGGAGAACCTTCCTGTGCAACAAACGTCGTGTTGAACAACCTTCCTTTGGAACAACCTTCCTGTGAAAAAATCTTCCTTTGGAACAACGATCCTGTGGAACAAGCTTCCTGTGGAACATTCTTCTTGTGGGGGAACCTTAATGTGGAACAAACGTCGTGTTGAACAACCTTCCTTTGGAGCAACCTTTCTTTGGAGCAACCTTCCTTTGGAACAAATATCCTGTGGAACGACCGTCCTGTGGAATAATATTCCTTAAGAACAACCTCACTGTGGAACAACCTTCCAGTGGAACAAACGTCGTGTTGAACAACCTTCCTTTGGGCAACAACAACAACAATTTATTTCATACTCATCTTACATATTTACAGGTTGTGCGGAAAGTACGTAAGCTAATATAT
>JAOCPT020064810.1:0-14316 GCA_026546935.2 Palythoa grandiflora | reverse complement strand
TCCAACCTCAACAACCAGCTGGACTCAATACTGTAAAGGTCATGAGGCTCTACTAACTCCTATCCAAGTACATGTACCCCAACTTGAACAACCAGCTGGACCCAATACTGTAAAGGTCATGAGCCTATACTAACTCCTATCCAAATGCATGTACTCCAACCTCAACAACCAGCTGGACTCAATACTGTAAAGGTCATGAGGCTCTACTAACTCCTATCCAAGTACATGTACTCCAACCTCAACAACCAGCTGCACTCAATACTGTAAAGGTCACGAGGCTCTACTAACTCCTATCCAAGTACATGTACTCCAACCTCAACAACCAGCTGGACCCAATACTGTAAAGGTCACGAGGCTTTACTAACTCCTATCCAAGTACATGTACTCCAACCTCAACAACCAGCTGGACTCAATACTGTAAAGGTCGTGAGGCTCTATTAACTCACATCCAGGTACATGTACCCCAACCTCAATAGCTTAGTGTTCCGAGCATTTTGTCTTGTTTCTTATCCTGATACATTCCCCTTTCCGCTGATCTTACCTCTCTCCTTTAGATGGAATCGATAGCCGTAGCCTCTCTCCACATAAAATATAGCACTACTCAGAATTTCATCAGAATGTTTTATGAAACATTATATAGGTGATCTATATTTTTTATTGCATTCTCTTGAGGCAAACTGTACATTAAATTATTCAAGTATCTGATTATATCTGTTTTGAATAAAATACATTTTACTTAATTCACACCCGTATTTGGTCAAAGACAGAGGCTGAAAAAAATTACGTTTAGTTTTACGTCGAAATACGCGCGCATGTGATTTTTAATTCGATTTCTTTTACTTGCATAGTTTGTGACAGTTATTGTATAATCATTTATTAAAATTTAGAAATTAAGAAACGACTACAATAAAGAACTTTCTCTCCTGCTTTATAAATATGTGGATAAAAGTTAGTGAGAGGTGTGTGATCGGGTAAATCTAATTTTTAGATGTAAGCCAATTAGGAAAAGTATATCGCGTAATCAAAAATCAAATTCTTTGAGACTTTGTTTGGCAGATCATCCAATGAAAAATCCGCAAAGCATGTGAGAGGTCTTAGCACGCGGCGTTTTGTTCTGTTAAAATTCAATTCATATCTCAACACTTAATCCTTCGCCACAAAACTTAATCATTTATACTCCAAAGAGAATTATCGCTTAAATTTTGTTATTTTTTATGTTTTACACAAATGAGAAGATTGATAGAGACGAACGCCCTAATGTTTTAGAAAATAGTAAAATTCATATTTTGTTTTTAAGAATATCAAAAGACTCTTTTTCAGTGTTTATTTCAATTAGGTTTTCTTTGCTAAAAAGTTAGGAAAATCAAGATAATCTTCATTTCATTAACTTGATTTCTCTCGCCATTCACCTGTCAAAACTCTTTTCATAACACGTTCTACCTTACAATAATGGCGACGAACTACATTTTTGACAGTACAGATTTCTGTTGATGAAATTTCTTTAAAACTCCCAAGAAATTAGTTTTGAATACTGTTGAAAAAGACTTAGAAGAATTTCTTTGTTCCAGTTAATCTTCACGAGGAAATTCAAAACAGAATTATCAGCATCGCCTGCGTCATGCGTCGACTTTTATTCACTTTGGAATGTAAAGTCGATTCAACAGCAATAAAGAAATAAAAAGTTTAATTTTTTGAATTACTATTTATTTCCTTTTCGAGAAAGATAACACAACTTCTTATCATACACTATATATCTTAATGTTGTCAAGCCTATGTTTCACTAGAATTCGTGAACAAACTTGAATGTTGATTAAAATTTCACGAAGGATAATGCGTCACTAAAGGGTCAAGTATTGGTGAAAGATAAGAAGTGTGTTCGTGTGTATTTTAACCGTTCAAGTGTTTAAAACTGACCTTCGGTGAAACATCTTAATTTATAGGTCAAGATATCTGGTTTTTGCGCAATGTGAACGAACAAAATCTCACGTAACTGGCAAAAAATATAGATTTTTAGCAGATACACAAAAAGGATGAATTAAGGTAATAGAAACAACCACAACAATTTCAGAAGTGCTTTTGGGGTTGTGATCTGTACGAAACCGCCTGGAGGGATGGCGATTGTAAAACATAGCCGGAATTTGTTTTTTTTTCGTATAAAGATTGAGTGACTATCATCATCGATAAAAACGAGTTTTCTCGAATGTGTCTATGAAGGTAATTTTTGTCTTTAATGATAAATGTGGCATTAAAAATCTTGTATCCGTATTTAAAAACATCTGTTAACACATTATATTAACTTTTATCTGCCTCTTCTTGTCTTTAAAGTGACTCTGGTTTTGATTTTTGCTCCACGATCTTCATGTCGTGTTTGACTGCAATCGATTACAAATTTTACTTTAATAGAGAATGAAATTAACTTTGTAAGGTAACAAATTAAATTATCTGAAATATATTGTACTCAAGTTCTTGAGCGCTATACAGTGGAAACTCTTGCTACTTAGACCAGTTCGTTACACAAGCTTAATTCTGCTTGCAAAACTATTTTTTCTAGCTCGTAAAAGTTTCTCAGTGGCGGGATGAAATTGTGCGACGTGCTTCATGAACTCGCCATTATCTTTAAAAGTGTTGCCACAGTCCTCGCAAACATGAAGCTTGGATCGCCGCTCACGGAAGCCATACTTATGAACAACTCCGTGAACACGTGTGAGGTGCGCCTCTAGCGAACATCGTTGTGTAAAGGACTTATCGCAATGATCACACTTAAATGGTTTAATCCCGGTGTGCGTTCTGATGTGGCGCTTCAAATCAAAGGTATCGTTGAAACCTTTGCCGCAGAACTGGCATTGGTATCGCTTGTAGAACGAGTGGGTCTTCATATGTCGATTTAAAAGCCGCTGAAGCGAAAAAGAACTGTTGCAAATCTCACACTTGTATTTGCACTCATCTTTGTTGACAGACTCTTGTTTGCGACAATGTTTGTGCGCGCGCTCGATTTGACTCAGAACATTTTGAGGCGGAAGGTAGAAAGGACTTCTCGGGGCTTGCTGACCATACGGCGAAATCCCCGAACAACTCACGGGTGACAATTCAATATCGTAAGCAGTGTTTGTATGCGGCGTATGAACTTGTATCTGTAGGGGAGATCGCGGAATGAAGTGTTGGTAGTTTCGCATCTCATAAGTTGTGTTCAATGGTTGAAGGCTGGGTGGAAGGATAGAATGAAGTGCCTGTGGTGGAAGAGAACACGGCTTAGTAACTGGTGCTCGGATCAGTTTTGGAGGCGGTGGGAGATTCCGTGATTCGAAGCGGGAAGCCAGACTATTCCACCAGCACTCATTACAACCACCATTGTACGGGTTCTCCTTCTCTCGTTTCGATGCATTTCCACTGTGTCTGTGAAAAGCGCTCTCGTACTCAACTTGTTTCGGAGTTGCTGGGCTGGCCGACCTCGGAGGCGAAGGGATTCCATAATCATCTTTATCGTCGTCTTTTTCGCTTTTCTTTTTTTCTTCATCAACATTAAAATTTTCTTCCTTTTCTGTCTTTTCCTCTGGTTTCATTTCTTCGTCCTCGGATTGGTCTCTGTTCGGTTTTAACTCCTGTTCTTTACCTGAAGGGGTTTCTGAAGACACGAAAGGAAAAAATAAAAGTTACACGCAAGTTCACACACGAAACAAAAATAGTCAGAAGATAAATATTACAAAATATATTGCGTTTGAAAAGGCGTCAGCTCAAGTAACCGAAATATAGTACATTTACAAGTCAAACTGTTTTGCTGAAACGAGATTAACATAAAACGACCGCGACTTCTTCATTCAAAGTCATTTTTTTAATTCATGAAAGATACAAAATGAATTAATTTGAAAATGTTCTTTAAATGTTTAGATATTACACTTCAAATCCATCTGTTTTGGTTGGTCCGGAAAAGAGTTAACATTGGATAAAAAAAGTATTTCGTTATTGTAGCATTTTAGAAACTTACGAAAGCGCAAAGTTGCTTTTATTTTGCCCCTATAATAGTTATAACTATATTGGTCAATTCATTTGAGTTTCCGCGGCCAGTATTTCACAACGGAATACATATTTACGAATAAAATGCTATGTTAAAAAACAATATTTAAGATGACAAGGGATCAACATTTAAAACTCTTCAAATAAGGTGATGGAATTAAATAACTAACAAATCTTGTTTTCTTTTACCATCTTAATACATATAAAGCGGTAATGAAAAACTCGAAAGTTATGAGAACTCACAACACGGGCAAATACAAAACAGTCAAACTGTTAAATTTGGACATTTGAGGACGAAGGCAAATTTATAATTACACTAAAAATAATCAAGAGAACATATTTTCTTTGACTATAATTAGACCCGAAAATGTTTATGAAAAGTTTCGAAAACTGAGCGACTAAATATTGAAAGAGTTTTTTTTTCGCCGCCAGTAAAATTGTCTTTAAAAGCAGTGAGTTTTTGCCCAAATTTTAAATACGTTAAAAGCGACTCTCCTTTATTTTCCGAGAGTTAGCCGTCAGTAAACAGATTGAGTTAATCTAAAAGTAATAAAGTTGAGAAGAACTACAAAGAAAATAGCAAGTTTGGACATATCCACCCAAGCGGCTCGATTCGGCTCGAAGTTTCTGTTATTTTTGGATTTAAAACCAAGATAAACCGTACCTAGCTTTCCGCACCTGGAATGCTTTCCATTCACAACTTCTCAAAAGTTTTTCCTGAAGTTTTTCCTTCCGCAAAGTCAAACAAGATGTATTACTTAAAACAATGAAGGATTGTATTGCTATCAGATGGGTTGAGAAATATTACAATGTTGTTTAATAACGAAATAGGAAGTGCAGAAAAAGATTGAAAATGTATCAAATTGGAAGAATTTCGCGTGAATAAATGTTCTATTTACAATTTTAGAACGTTTCTTCTTTTCAAAAACGCAAGACTATAGTTTGACTTGTTTAAACTTTTAAAAGAAAGGCTGACTGGATGATTGATATATTTATGTCAATTTAGGCTGATAGCAATCTTGGCTTTTTATCTCGACTTGGTTAAACATTTTATAATTTTCTATTGTATAGCAAAGAGAATAAAGTTAAAAACTAAGATATTCTTGGTTGTAATAATAAAAACGAACAAAGAATTTATAAGTAAAAGAAAATCATATTTTTTAAAAAGAAATACAATCAAAGAATAAATAACTTTGTTTTTTATTTTAATATATCTGCGCTTAGAACTGATACCACTAGATGTCTAACAAAGATTACAAAAGAGAAAAAAGAAAAAAAAACTAACTATGAAACGTGTACCGACATAGCTTGTCAAGTCATAGCGTATATTAAAACGATACAACGAAAAAACAATATAAAAGAAAGACATATTCTGACAAAGAAAACAGTTAGATTTTTCTTTCATATCGGCCGGTTCATTTAATGGGAGTTTTGTGTGGTTATGTTTGACATAAAAAAACGTTTTTCTCTCTGCTGCAATGTGACATGTTCTCTCGAACAAACAGCGATAGCTAATTTTGTCAAAGTTCGCAATAACTGTCAAATAATTCTTAGTCTTCCGTCTATATCGGTGGGAACTAGTTTTCTGCCAATGTTCAAAATGAACGCTGTGTTTAGCCTCTGAGTAAATATTACATTCATTCGTCTACAATTGCATTTCATAAACGGATTCACGTAACATGATAACATTTAACTCTCAAATACAACTTTTTTGTGCGTTTTTAAATCCTACATATAGTCACCCACTAAAAGAAGAAAATGAAACCTGGACCTCGAGTGAAAATATTAGCGAAAGTTTTAATACGAAAATAAAAACTGTACATCGAAAGCGGAGAAGGTACTGTACTATTTCTGTCAGCTGAAAGTTTCGGTAAGAGAAGATTTTAATGTCGAGAACGAAAACCTAACCTAAGGGGCAAAGCGTTATTAAATCATTTCAAGCAGGAACGACTTAAAAAACGAATTTATCTGACGTTCTTGACAAAAGGAATTCGTAACAGCTTGATTTCTAAACGCAATTACAACTTCAAATTAGAGTTCTTCTTGTGCTTTTGATCTCTAACTCAAATCTAAGGCAAATATTGATCCTGCTACCGTAAATGTAGGTAGATTAATTCAATGCACACAACTGTGGTTGTTTGTTCACTTGCAACTTCCTAGTTAAACGTCGATTTTAAAGGCCCATGATGAGACCAGCTGAGAAAACTCGTAGTCTTGTGTAGGCGATGAAATTAGTTCAGTGTTAATAAACGAGTTTTTGTTCGCAAAAAGCTGTGATCTATTATCTTTTATAAAACGTTTTGCGTTTTTATTTGATTTTCTGTACGCTTTTGTTCTAGGAACACAAAACCTTAATTTTGCCACTACTCGAAAAGGTCCATTTTCCGCTTATCCTTTAACATATATATTTACCCATTCTCTCCAGAAAAATTGGATCGAGCCGTCTCTATTTCTGTGTTTAAGACCTCTGACGTCTGTTGGCGCAAAAGGGACACATATCGGAAATATTGTGTTGAATGGGAGACATTTCAATCTCAAACTCTCCTCACTTTAAACTAGCATATTTATCAACAACCTCGACACTCTTTCACAAGACACGTAAACTATAATCTCATAAGAATTGAGAATTTGCGAACTTCGCAGGAAGCCTTCAACTAAATGTAATTTAATTAATTGAAACCACAGAGTCACTGATCTAAACTGGGGAAGCCTTCTTTTTAAATTTAGCTAATTAAACGTACTAAAAGAAATAAGTGAAACCTTACCCGCCATGTTTTGCGAAATTAAAATTCTATTAAATTTGAACCAAAAGTAAACGATATAAAGTCTCTTAATTTCGCTGAAAAGCCATCGGGTCTGAGAGCATTTGTCAACCCGTATCGTTCCAAGCTGGGAAAAATTTCAACTTTTAATTATTTTCATGTCTTAAATGCGTCAGTTTAAAAAAAATTTAAATCAATTTTTTTTTTAAAAAAAATAGAGTTTTCAGACTTGTTAGGTTTTCGCGTTGGAAAACAGTGCGGCGACTGGACGCAAGTGATTTGACAAATTCAAATCTGAAAGAGCCAGTTGATATCAACATCTGTTATTTTCCCGTGACTTGTATATACCATTAATAATTCCCAAGGGTCGAAAAAAAAGCACTTGTTACGAAATAGAACCCAGGGTGTTATTTTTTCTCCTCCTACTATTGACCCTCATAACAAAAGCTGTGTAAAATTCACTGAATCGTGCCGACACAAGCAAAAAACATCTCTGGCACTTTTGTTCCTAAAATAATCACTCGAAACGAGACGAGACTTGACAGCTTCGAATCAATTTTGCCGTCAACTTGACTAACCACGAAAAAAGAGGCCTGAGTATTGAAAAGCACTGCATTTAGCTCTGAAAAGAATTTACATAAATTTAAATTAACTCTAATTGTTAGCGTAAGTTTGATTGATTTTTGCAGTTTGGCTTTTCGGAAATACAAACTGATGCCTGATGAAGTTAAATGTCGCAGGAAAAAACGAATTTCTTTAAGCTCTTGAAACAACATAACAGGTTTGAAAGGTTGTGTTATGTTTTGTGCTCGCCTGCGGTCCTTCTTAAAACGTTATACAAAACTTTTATTGTTTTGCAATTGATCTCTCCATTAGGGTTTTTGTATGGCAGCGTTTAAGGCAGCAGAGCAGAAATTTGAATAAGAATTGAGAAATGATTTGTATTGTTGAATTCTTTTTGTCGATTACTTCACAACATACAGTCATACACTCAAACGTTGCTTTAACCGTATCAACAAACCAAATTAAAACAAACCAATAAGCTACAAATTTAGCGTAAAGCTAAAATAATTGAAAACTTCTTTGACGCAGTTTTTTTTAAGTAAAACCAAATCAGTTTTCGTGACTGGCGTTAAATTTCCGTGAGTACTAACTCCGAAACATTAAGCATAATATGCGTGTTTCAAACACCCTATCAGATGTCGACCTAACAGAACTCCATATTTCTGTAGCCAAAGTGATAGCTTCGCTTCTTGTAAGGTCAATAATAACATTTGTCCAGCGTTTTCTTGAAGTTTTGCTGTCATTTTTCTAAATTTTGCTGCAGGTTTGCGCTTGAGAGAATCTATCGCCTGTAATTCTAATGTCGTGAGTTGAAGTTCCAGCGATAAAGATCAGTTTACTGGCGATAGTAACATATACCTATTGTTCTATGCTCCAGTCCGGAACCCCTAATGAGCAGGCACTACACAATATTCTTTCTCGACTGTTGAACTGTCTTCCGCAATCAAAATCAAAATTTTCAAAAGGACAAGTCCGCAAGCGCGCAACAAATGATTCAAATGTAAAGCTCTGAACCGTTATACCGCGATGTTCGTGGAAAGTTTTACAACATCTGTAATGCGATGTCACAAACCTTGATAACGGTGAATTTCAAATATTAAGAGACAACAGGAAATACAAAAAGAAACTCAAATCGAAATTAAGGGCTTTGCGAGGTCAGCCAGGAAAAATTTTCAAAATAAACGAAAGAAATATGCTTTCATACCTTGTAGAACATCTTGGCGCGCGTCTTCACTTTCTGCCGAGAGATCTTCCGATGCTGTTGCGGATACACGCGCCTTCGTCTTCTTTATCAAAAATGATTTTGGCATTTTGGAGTTCTTTATCTTGTCGTCCAGCCAAAGTAAATTGTATTCTTTAGTTTAGATGACAAATTTCCGCAGCTGAAAGCTGAGAAATGAATAGTTCTTTGATGTGAGCCTTTTCGTGTTTTCTGATGTAAGAGAGTATTTTGGTGTTGGCCCGAAAGGTCTTGGGTCGGTATGTGTCTACCGAATATGCCGCACGCAACTTGTACTCTTGTAACCGTATCTGGATTCGCTCCAGAAAGCCTCTTACACGATCCTTAGACCGTTACGTCGTTTATGTGGCAGGCCTTGAATAGAGCTAGGGGTGTGATCCCCCGATATATTGTTACGCTACAAACAATGTTAATTAATTTATAATGTACAGCGTCTATCAATCACTTGTTTGGGCGCAATGAAGCAGAACACCGCTGGACAATAGCAATCAAAATACAACAAACAGTTAACAATGCTGAACTCACGTTGTGAATTGTTACAAAAATCCTTTGGTGTTTTCGCTTCCGCGTGCGAAAACGGCTGTTCGCGAAATTTGACGAAAGAATTTACCCCTTGCTGTGAAAGAAATTTTCAGCTAACAACTGGCGATTTGTGTGAATGATACTTTAATCCGCAAGAGGAGTGGTTAGGAGATGGGAGGCAATTATTTTTCTCGGCAAACAAAACCTCGAACTATTTCTCTTGTTAATGGAATTGTAAATTACTTATCGACTGACCGTTGCGAATTCTATTGTAACTAAGTAGCCAAATGAATAGCTTTTTTCTTTTAGTGGTCAGCACATTTCACGAAAATTAAGAGAGAATCGTTCCTAAGGGGAAAATGCCTCAAAGAAATTTTGTTCGGCTTATTCATATCGTTTATTGTTTGCATTTGTTGTTTATAGAATTTAATTTTTAAAGTGAAGATGAATGGTGTTACATATTCAAACTGTGGCGTTTGAGCTGCCAAGTTTCAATAAAAGCGAGACAGAATGACAACAAAGAAATTCCGTTTACATTTGCTATTCTTTACTGTCGAATTTGTGGAAACTAACTTCTTAGTAACGACTAACCGCGTTTAACAATGCAATACTAACGGAGACGAACACACCATACTTATTTTGACAAGATTTGATTAAATTGTAAAAGAGAAGCTTGCGTTTTCTTGTCTTTTCTTGCGTGTTTCGAGAGCACTAAAAACAAAAATCTTCATGCTGTCACCAGTTTACTTCATTTCGGAGGTTAATTTGATTTTTCCGATATTTATTAAGAGGTTAAAGGATATTAAATCTCACTCGCTTTAAAATTAGAGAGGTGAGGTTTTGGGTTGACTTTTACAATTGTTTTCCCTGTTTCTCTTAAATAAGTAAGATGGCGGTTTTCGCTTGTAATATTTACAACTGGTCTCGTAGTGTGACATTTTAATTTAATTATAAATATAAAGGGAACGGGTGATATTACCCGTAATCAATAAAACGATACTGTTGGATAAAACGATTTTTATATACTCAATCGGGTCCCTGGCGTTTTATACAAAAACAAGAAATTTCACCTGTGAATTGATTTTCTCATAAACTTTGTCAGAAATTGAAAAGCTGTTTTAGCGCTTTTAATCTCGTTTCATCGAATTTGTGGAACTGTGACCTGCCCGTTAGTTAGTTAAAAATTCAAACAATGAAAGAGTTTTTGCTTTTAAGCGTTTCTTTCCAGACCGCTATGGAAAATGGCAGAATTTACTGTCGCCAACGTGTCGGGTGTTAAATTTCGAAAGTGAAATCCTAAAAAAGGGTTCGTTTTCGATGTCAGGCGCCAATCGATCCATTGAGGCGAGATTGGACTCAACTTTAAATACTTAAGCGGAAACGTCAGTTGCCTCCGCAAATCTGCAATCAATATGCGAGTTTCAGTTTAGACAGCGTCTTGTCGCCATTGCGTATATACCCGTCCTCGAAGCAATCAATGGATCAGAGCTTCGCTCACGTTTTTTTGCTGTTTCAATTGTCGATCAGTGTAAACTTCCGACTAATTCGAGTCAACAGGTTTTTGCGAGTTTTCCGGCAAATACTATTTTGCTTGTTACTTTGTGAAAAATTAAAAAGCATCGCTTTGCAAGGCGTGGCTTGGGACAGAACGAGGCAAAATATTTACGTTTTTGGCGCTATACAAAGTAGGCACCGCTTCCTGTCCATTTTTAAGCAGTTTACTAGCATAAAAGCTAGCTTGCGGCTAACGAGCACGCGCTATTCAAACTCCGGGTGGTAAATAGCTTCAGAATTTACGCTTTCACTAACATCTTAAATTTTTCCCACGAGTTCTAATAAAGAGAAATTGGTTTACACATTATAAAATAAAAAAAAATAAATCACGGGGAACCTATCAGGGATTTTGTAAAAAGAGCGTAATTTGTTATACATGATTCACGGAACTATTTTACTGAGGAATTTTTCCGCTTAAATTAGAGCACTTAAGCTTGGGGATATTTCGTTTGTTTGAATTTTGGAATTTCCTTACATCCTCCCTCTAGGGATATATAGCGTTCTTGTGTAAGAAACCTAACTGATAGCGGACTTGTAGTTTTGAAATTTGGGAGGGCAACGCGACTGAAAACATTTCTTGCCGGTTGAAAAAAGTTCCTTGAAATCCTAAGCGAATTGATGTAGGAACATGTTTGTGAGCAAACGTCTTGCTAAAAACTTTATTTAAAATCCTATTTATTTAAGTGTAGTTGGAAAAAACACATACTCCATCAAGGCGATATTTTCCCGAATAAAGCCAAAGCTCTTGGAAATATTCACCCCAATTGAATATAACCGTTCGGTTTAGCGCTTTTGTTGTTGTTAAGCAATACTAATACCTTTCCGTAAGCACTCAAAGCCTGCACGCAAAATAGACTTAAAGACGAATGTGGAATTACCGTCATGTATCACACAGATTCACATGCTATAAAAAAATTTCACATGCTATAAAAAAAATTTACAAGAAGATAAACTATCCCACCGGGCCACACTGATATTATCTCTAATTGCATTCTTTTAAAATCACACGAACAAAAAGATGTATGGTGTTATGAAAAACCCACTGCATGGCCTCATTTCTGTCTGCTATATCAAAATAACAAAGTCTATTTTGTTATACTTAAAGATGGATTTTTGGCTAATTCACGACCGCTTTTTCTCGCCGATAGCGATTGTGGAAAGTGCGAGTATCGCGTGCGTGAACCGCTAATCCATTAAACTCTCATGGGGTAACTGAACTAAAATGGATCTAGTGGGATTTACAACTCTGTACAACACTTGAGGAGCTAATAATAACGTAGACATTTTTTAGTATATTGTATACGTTTTGAGTATATTTGAGTATATTGTTAATCAACACGTGAAAAACTTGAGAACAAGTGTCTTTGTAGAAAATGTGAAAGATTCTCGTCACGTATATGGCGTGGATTGAGTTTATTTTTCATCTGATTCCATTCTGAGAAACACGAGGAATAAGCAAATGTGTATTTGTTATGAAAATTCTAAAAATACAGTATTTTGTGTTACTGATGTTTTTAGTTCCCATTATACTAAGAGAAAATCAAGATATTGGTTGTGCAATGAGCGATTCAACGCCCGAAGTAATGTTATGAGTGACACTTGTGTAAAAATCTGCTCTATAGAGCTAAGAAGATTAGAGTGACTTTAGCGAAGAGTGCTCAAAACTACACAAAGGCTGCTTTTTGGCTTGGACATTTCTTAATGGTTTTTTAAATAGTTCGTGCTCAGTGTAGTCAAAACAGAACTTCTGCACAGTGATGTTTATTAGTTTATAATCCAATATATGACCTCGCGGTTAAACCTCTTGACCCAACGCCCTAAGAGCTATTGCTTGCGAAAAACGAGGTCGAAAAACTCACGCATACTTTGTTTATATCGGCGAGCACTGAAGCAAATTTTCAGAGACTTTGTTCCAAGCTTTAATAGAAATAAATAACGTAACTCATTTCTTTTCTGCCCCGGAGTAAAACACGTAGATTGTAAGTCAAAGTGCAACATATAGCGGTTATCGTATCATTTTAAAAGTTTAAAAAACTATGGAGTAACCTGCGTGCCTGCTTACAAAATAAATATAAACGGCTCGGGAATTTCGGTCCGATTTCTTTGACTTAAGCTTTAAACCAATCAGGTTATAGGCCATTTATTTTCCTCACGGAATAAGCTATGGTCTTATCTGCATTTTTGTTGAATATGTGGATAGCTTTTTCCTTTATCTTGTTTGCAACAATGATTAATGGAAATCTAACTATCTCTTAGGTGAAATGCTGTTTGATTATATGCGGTTTTTTACTCTGAAAAATCGACGAACCTCTGTTTTTGCCATTGATTTTTGATGGTTTCATAGTAGAAAACCCACAGACTTTTCTTTATGATAAACAATTTATATTTTTTCGTAATTCATTAGACATAGACAGCAGCACTAAATCTAGAGATTGGAAGGAATGTGTCATCGTCTGATTGCAATCAAGTATAATTCGTTTTGTTCACGTAGAATAGTACGTGTTTTCCGATATACGCCGTTACCAAAAAGATGCGAACAAGAAAAAGTTTTCATTCATTCACACGCCTTTTTTATTGCTTCAATAAAGCACAGTTGAAAATATGGTATATTTGAATCAAAGTTACATCCCTCAGGAAATTAGTATATTATGCTTGTAATGGCCTTAGAACATATTAATACGTAGCCACACCGACTCCTTTTTAATTTACGTGTTTTTAATCAACGTGCGTCAGTCGCAGGTGAAAAAGCCATCACATCATTTGCACAAAATAATTGAAAGGCAAAATACTTTCGACAAATAACGCTATTCCTTATTATAGTTCATCAAATAAGGATTTTCAAAAACAGATATGTTGAAAATACACCAGCTTTAGCTCTTTTTATTTAGTTATCAAACGGGGACGAATACATCCGTCAGGGGGAGATAACGAGAATTTGGATCAAACGTTTTAAAATTTTAACAGTTATTTATATGCATGAAGAAGACAGTTTTTGCAGATTTAAGTTATGAGTCTAACAGAAAAGCACTACTGTCTTGATCGACTCGAGTGACTGCTTAAATTAGAGCCATTCAAGTTGAACTTATAAATCTTTGAGTGTAGGTTAATTTTCAATGAATTTTGCAGGAATTCTTTTCGGTACGGGACTACATCAGTTGGTGACCAAAATGTAGTTTAAACTCTGAATTCAACTTGATTTTGACTCTGGAAAGTCTAACTAATCTATAATATTACTATTAATCGATATCTGAAAGCCATGCATGATGATGGCTTGGACTGGCGACTGTCAGTTATTAGACTTAGTCAAAGAACACTGAGCCCTGACTCAACCAAGCTTTGCATGATTTATCAATAGTCTGAAAAAGTACGTTCTGGTATGAACAGAAGCCAGAGCTTTAGTTTAGGTGAACTAATAAGAATGGATCTTTCGAGAAGACGTGCTATTCCGTACACGCACTATGAACTCTAAACTCTTTTTAAAATATTTTTTTTTTAAATTTTCATTTTTGGTTTTATATTCTCTCATCGTTCATTTTAACCTTACTGACACCATAACTGCTGAAATGCCGCTTACTTCATGTGCCAGTACACGCTTTTTTTTATAAGAACCAGTAAATTTTGCCGAGGCTCATTGTTCTTAATTTTTTGGCGACTTCAGCCTCA
>JAOCPT020064192.1:0-14318 GCA_026546935.2 Palythoa grandiflora | reverse complement strand
GCTTGTTCTTAAATTGTTCTTAAATTTTGGCAAATTTGAGCCTCATTGTTCTTATAAAGTTGTTCTTATAAAAAAAAGCGTGTAATACATCGTAGTTTGACCCCCAGCAGAAGCTGGAACTCTTTTTATCGACCTCGTAAGGACGGAAAGCTGAGTCAACTTAGCCGAGAGTTTAAACCAGGGGCCTTGTTGTTGTAAGACAGAGATCTCCGACATTGCGCCAAACACGCCGCCGTTTAAAATAAGTTAGAGCTTCTGCTATCATGGCCATGTCCTTGGAAAGTGTTTTCATTGTGTTTACCTAAGAAGTGAGCACCCCATCGAGGCAGGTTGCCCGGTGTAGCCGGAGTGGTGAGCTCACCTCGCCGGGGTGATTTTCCAATTCTATGTTATGCTTGAGGTGAGGTGCCCCGGTTTCATTCGGATAATCAACGTTTTAATTTCACTGTCAAAG
This sequence comes from Palythoa grandiflora, assembly GCA_026546935.2. Classification (NCBI taxonomy): domain Eukaryota; kingdom Metazoa; phylum Cnidaria; class Anthozoa; order Zoantharia; family Sphenopidae; genus Palythoa; species Palythoa grandiflora. The sequence goes on along the minus strand of JAOCPT020064192.1, from coordinate 13,864 downwards.
CATTCGCTTAGTGTTGCTTTTAAAAACAGAAAATTCGCATTTATCGCAAAGACACGTCTTTTCCACCATTATTTCGAATTCCTTTTTACATAAGCAACTGTGCCATTGCATTCAGTTGAAATTTCAATGCAGGACCCTGCATGGGGTTTGAAAAGTCAGCATGAAAAGAAATGACTGGACTACCTCACTACCTGAGTCCCGCACTTTCATGTAAACAGCCATCATGGGAAACACGTTTGATATAACAATAATACCTTAACCACACTGCCAGTCTACAGTCTGGGAGGCCGGGGTTCGATTCCCGGCTGGACCTCCACTCAGGATCTTAAAAGGAGGAGAATTTGCTGTCTTTGCTCTAACATCTGCAAATGGTTAGACCTTCACATCTTCTCGGATAAGGACGTTAAAAGCCTCCATTTAAACCAGCCCACTGCATTGAGTACGCCTGTTAAAACATTGCAAACAAACAAACCAAGTAAAAAAAGTTCTTTGCCGTCCGGCCTTTTTTCAAAAAAGAGTGCGGGCAGTTCTTATACTATTTAGTATTTTTATCATTTTTACTATTTCTTTTTTTTGGTAGGTAAAGGGTCCAACAATCACAAATATCTCTATAGAAGATCCAGAAACAAATGTAGTTGAATATAAAAACTTGTGCTGCACACGAAGGAGTGTTATCTGACTTATTTTACAAATTTTAAATAAAGGAATACTGTTTGAAAACAAATAATCAGTGTACAAATTCTTGGAATTTGCTGTGTCACAAGTTAGTTGAATAAGTACTTTTTCATTTTTGTGAAAGTAGTTTCAGATAATTGATATAAATAGAAGTGAGCAGCAATTTTTTTCAAGGAGAAAATGCCGAATAAAGGTTTATATTACAAAAGCAAATAGTAAAAAATAGGAAGCGGCTGCCAAAAAGGAAGAAAGCAGGGACGAGAAAGAACAATTTTTTTTTTCGCTTTACATTTCTGATATGGGCCACCTACGCAAATTTGAAAACTGGTTTTCAAAAACTTCACATTTTTGTGGTCAATCGGTTTGTTTAAATCATGTTCAACTTAATTGCTTCTCTTTTTAATGGCGGCGTTTGATGTATTTGGTTTGATTACTTCGAAAAAGTTTCTTTATTGTTTCTTTTTTCAGCTGAGTAAAATCTTTAATTTACGTTTGTCCAGCTTCCATAATTTTCACGCGTTGGTTGAAAATAATTAGAATTTTTAATTACCAGAAAATATATTACTTTCAATTAATAATAACATGAAAATAACATTTTTATTTCTACTCATGTCATATGTTTTCCATTCAAATTTTAAGAATTCTAGGATATCAATGCTTAAGTAAGCACTGTCAAGTTTGCCCGCAACACGCAAAATGAGTCAGATTTGATTAAAGCATTAATTGCGACCCGACTCAGCCAAAGTCATTAAGATTTTTTTTACAATAAAAGAACTATCAGTTTTACATATCATTGCATATTAATAGCATAAAAAATCGATAAAAGACAAAAGTGCGAACTTTTCGATTGTGAAAAATTTAGCAATATATTTGTAATGTTTATATGTTGTTTTTATATGATTTATCGTATTAAACTTACAGTCAAATGTTCCAACAGTCCATTTTTTGACGTTATATAGATTCCAAATCGAAGCGATTGTCCCGTCATTAAATACGCGCTGCTTTGAGCAGAAGGGAACGTTTTAATCAGCATGAAATTCCCTCCGCCAGCTGAGAAGGGCAGATGATATTACTCCCGTTATAATTTCATTTCAATATCGAAATTGCGAGAACCCACTGAATTACGATTCATTATAAAAAACGTTCAGTAATTATCGCAAATACCAAACCCTCTGACTTTTGAAAGGAGACAGTTTTATGAAATATATACGTCGAGTTTCGAGTGAAACATGAAATATTTGGAAAACCTGTGGCCAGAAAAAACTATTCGATATGATTACTATACTATATAGAAAAACCATACAAATTTTAAGAAAAATTTTAAATTTCCAGAATTTTAGGTTAGTAAGAATTGCCGCGCGAGTTCTAACTCGACACGTTACAGTAATATATGTTTAAAACAATGAAAGTTGATTTAAAGTTTGTCCCCCTTTTTGATTGACCCATCAACGAAAACTTAGAAAATCTTAATATTTTCGCCCAATTTATTATAAAAGATTGTTTTTTTCTGAAGGAGAGAAGCACAAGTTTAAAAGCAGAATGATTTTTCACAAAAAATTTCAATTTTCTTTTTTATTTGTAAAACAATATTTTCGTAAATTAGAGGTCACTGCTAAACCGACAGCTGTAAAGAAGGAGTGTCTTTATTTGCGTAGTTAAATTGAAAACAAAATGTGAAGATTTTTATTTTTCATACTGTTTTGACTTAAAGCTGCTAATTTGCATATATCCATTCATTAGTAGAAGATTTTTGTCATTTTGACTGAGAAAAGCGTTGTAAACTATTGTTCGGTCTCTCTAGGAGGTCTCTATTCACAAACCCTTCTTTTGACGAAGTTTTTCATCAAAATAATATCGAACACAGAGTTGTGCAAACAGGTTTTACATACAGAAATAGGTAACATTTTCGCATGACTTGCCTACGGGGATCACTGCCGATCAAAATTTTGTTTGTGCCACGTAAAACAACTCTTTTATTGGTTGTCCGTTCAACGCTCACGTTCTCGATGGTTTTAAAAAATTAAACAATTTGCGATTCTTCAAATATAAATCGGTTTGCTGGAATAAATAGCGAGACGAAGATAAGTTTAAACTATAAAACCTTGGAGATAATTCTATTTCGTGAAGGTAAGTTGAGTAGAACACACAAAGTCTTAGAGCTTTCAAAACTCTATAACTTTTTTTTAAATCATTTAACATTTTGTTTTCGTATTTTAAAGCAAGATTTTGGAGAAACTTCTCGAAAAAGTTTTAAACTTAACGATCAAGAAATTATTTCGCCTTCCTGATTAATGTTTCTCATTTTCTGTTTGTGATTTCTTCTCTTAGAGTTTTAATTGTTATAGCTTAAAGTGTTAAAAAAGACAAGATAAGTATGATTGCTGAAAATGGTTTCGTTTTGTTGCTCAAATTAAACTCTTCCGAAATATTACAGTGCTGTCTTAATTCGTTATAGTTAAAAATCATTAATGGGAACATAGTCTATTCGTATTTCTGAATACTCGAAATCGTTAATTATTTTCTTTTCTTACAGATGGGGATAAGCTACAGTGAAATGTAAAGACGGGATTTAGATTTTGGTGTACTGAAAATGCCGGGCACTTTTCTACGAGTACAAAATGGCTGCTTCTTTTTCTACTTCTTGATTACATTTTACGAAGCATCAAGCAGGTAAATATTTTAGAATAGTAAAATATTTGCTTGATGTAAGAAACAATAACATTGTTTTTATGTATATACTAATAATTTAAAGTAAGCAGTACAACTTGTGGTAAATAAATAAAACAAGCGAAAAACTTTTATTACTTCACGACAGACTTCAAACATATGTTCGTAGTCCCGACTTTTTAGGAAAAGTTGGTTTAACTAGATGTTTTCTTAATTAATTCCTGAACTCATTTAGACTCATACAGAGCAGAAATTGCTGGACCGCTTAGTGTTGTTTCACAATCTTTTGAAAGGCGGCGACGATTAATATTTAATTATTGAAGTTATTAAAAACTATCAAGAGGAATTTTCCAGAATACAACCAAATCTTTTTTGAGAGAAACAACACTTAAATTTTTGTCTACAGGAGTCGGTTACTTTGTTCGACATTTTCTAATTCAAGCATACAAACCGTACGTGCGTTTTCTGGTTGTTTTCATCCATTTTCATAAAAGTGTGGATAATGGACTTGTACACTAACTTTTGACCCCATTTTCCCCATAATTTTGCTTTGAGTGTTTGAAGCAAATTGAATTGACCTCCAATATGAAATAAAGACTCATGCAATAACAATTTTATCACTTTTCCGCTGCATGCAGACACAGACACAAATGACACACTGACGCAGACGAAGACGCATATATAGACTCAAAAGCAGTCACTAATACAGATACAGACAAATTTACAGACGCAGATGAAGCGCAGGCACAGACACAGTCACAGACTGCTTGCAGACGTATACACTGCATAGACCAGAAGTAGACCAGAAGCAGACACAGACGACTTTGCAGACGATACATATACAGGATAGACGCAGAAGTAGACAAGTACACAGTTGCAGAAGAAGACACAGACACAGACGTGTATGCAGACGCATACACCATGTAGACCAGAAGTAAACAAATACAAACGCAGAAGTAAACGCAAAAGCAGATACAGACGCATTTGCAGGCGCATACACACAGTACAGATGCAGAAGTAAACGCGTATACAGTTGCAGAACCAGACGTAAAAAAAGACGCATAAGTAGACCCAAACTAAAACGCACAAACGGACGCATCCCTAGGCGCAGAAGCAGACGCATACACAGACACATACACAGACACATACACATATACAGACGAAAACACAGACGCATATATAGATGCAGAAGTAGACGCATACACAGACACATACACAGACGAAAACACTCGGCACACGCATACATAGACGCATACACAGACACATACACAGACGAAAACACAGACGCATATATAGATGCAGAAGCAGACGCATACACAGACGCATACACAGACGCATACACAGACGCATACACAGACGCATACACAGACGTATACACGGATGCATACACAGACGCAGAAGCAGACACAGAGGCAGATACAGACACGAAGAATGCAGAATCAGACACAGCCGTAGAAGTAGAAGCAGACGCAGACACAGACGCATACACAGACGTATACATAGACGCGTACACTAGACGCAGAAGCAGACACAGAGGCAGATACAGACACAAAGGATGCAGAATCAGACACAGCCGTAGTAGTAGAAGCAGACGCAGACACAGACGCCGGTAGAAACAGACGCCGGCAAATACAGAAACAGACACACATAGACACAGACGCATTAATGGACGCATGCAACAGCGATTGAAATAAACAATGGCATAAGGCTAAAATATAATAAGATAAAGGGCAGGGAAAAACACATCCCCCTCCCCTTCCCTTCCCGCTTTCTCCCTTTCCTTTCTTGTATTTTGTTGATACGTAATCCTGATTTCTTCTCGTATTCCTTTGTTTTAGTTCTTTTGATGCAAACAGTAACAATGGATCGAGAATTTTGCGTTCCTTACTCGAGAAAAACAACTACGATAATAGATTCAGACCCAACTTTGAAGGTGAGTGGCGTAATGTCCAGCTAACGTCATATATTTTGTTCCTCTTTTTCTATCATCCCGGAGTTCGGTATTAAATTAAACTGAGCAATAATTTAAACTATACGATATATTTTTCTTCCTGAAATATGGTTTTATTCAATTAGAAACCAGAGATTTGGTGTAACATTTGTAATGTCTTCACACTTAGGAAAAGGTATTGTAAAACATAGCAACAGTTATCCAACTCATATTGCCTGTTTTCTTCTTCTGTGATGGACGTTGATGAAAATACAACAGAGATTTGTTTATGCCACGCACGATTCATCAAGAAAATATCAGTACTTGATTTATGTCACCGTATTTCTCGCCAAAATACAAGCTAGGCAAACGATATTCTCATGAATTGCGCAAAAATAAAAACTATCCTCTACGTAAGTTAATTGTGCATTTCTAATAACAATTAAAACTAAAAAGTTGCAAGTAAGAAGTAAAAACAATTTTACCTAAAAACGTACGACACATCTCGAACAACTTGTTAGTCTGTCATTCTTCAGAGAGAGAAACTTTGTTGCGTCTTTAGAGGAAATATTATCAGAATACTACTGGAAAAAATTGGATGCTCCAATAGGTGAATCTTTGTTTACATTCCTTGGTTCATTAGCATACGTGCTTCTCTTTCTAACTGAGATACAAATTGAGAAGAACTGAATACTAAAAGAGCGTTCCAAAATAAGCCTCTTCTGAAAAAATGAAACCTGTATGTTACATACTGTTCTCGTGATGCGGTTTTAGATATTGGAAATTTTACAAAGAATGTAACAACTCATTAACGGTTTTGCCACCCAGTTATTTTGCGTTTTTTCGGACACGAACGATATCTTCTTTGAAACTGCTTTTACAGAACTAAATTTTGGAAGCTAACCACAATTTATTTGCCTTTCTCAAGTTTTAGACGCAATTCCCTTTTGTTCTGGTTCTTTCTTTACCTAAAGTTGTATGCTAATGAATCAGGATGTAAGCAGTGACGTCAGAAAATATTCACCAATAGCAGGGCTCAACACTAATGGTAGCCAACTAGACTTGTGAGAAATTCAGTTTTGGCTAGTAAACAAAATGAAATTGGCCGAACGTAGTTTCTGTTTTTCTCGAAGAAGATAAACATAAACACGTTTCTTGGAATTTCATTGTGACGTATCATGTTACCGGGCAAATGCTGTTCAGCACGTATGCAAATTATTTAAGTCTTTACTTTTCATTGTGTGGCACCGCACGTAAACGGTTTACTGAGCACGTTATTATTTTGAAACAAATATTTGACAAACAGAACATATTCAGAAAGCGTACATCGATTTTTTTTGTTACGAAATTAGTAAAACACAACATGCATTGTGCTTTCAAGTCTTATTAGTACTTCTGCTGTTATTGGACCCAGCCTACAACAGGCATCAACGCTTGGCTTGTAAAAAAGGTTTTTTTGGCTAGTAACATCTAAGTTTTCACTTGCCTCTTGGCTAGTACTGTAAGTTGAAAAGTTAGTGGTTAGTGTCGAGCCCTGGAAGAGTACTTTTTCTGAAAAAAATTTTCGATTCCATAACATTTTTGCCACAAAGTCGAGTTTTAAAGTTTTTGCTTCGGCCACACCCAGTGATGTTGACTGCGTAATGGAAGGCTGGTGACGAGTGACGTCACTTCGGGAACGTCTCAATGCTTTTAGATGTGCATATGCTTGTACTCATTTTACCGACCTCGGGAGGATGGAAAGCTGAGTCAACTTTGGTGGAAAAGAAGGTCGCACAAATGTTCAACACTTGGCTGAGCTGGGGTTTGAACACTTATTTGGGGGCTGTGCTTATTTAAAAACAAGTTTTTGAAGTCAATATGAGGTGACAACTTTTTTCTCTCCATGAACATTTAATGTGAAAATTTACAACATTAATCATTCAAATACCAAACTAGTCTAGTTGTTGCTAAATACAAATACACTTTAAAAGTTTATCACAGCTTTGGGATGTGTTTTATCTGCCCATTTCTAATAAGCAATGCATTAGCCACAAAGATACTGTGATTATTTGGGGACAGCACTTATTTACTTTTTAGTTTTAGGACATTTTGGTATATAGCGCTTGTTTGAAGGCAGTGATTGTTTGGGCACGACACTTATTCAAGGGCAGCATTTTTTTTGGGCGGCACTTATTTAAGGGTGGCATTTGTTTAAGGACGGCACTTATTCAAGGGCAGCATTTGTTTAGGGCGGCACTTATTCAAGGGCAGCATTTGTTTAGGGCGGCACTTATTCAAGGGCAGCATTTGTTTGGGGTGGCACTTATTCAAGTAAATATGGTAACTGTAAGAAATATACTACAAGAGCTTGAAGTTTGTTTGTTATGGCTGTTCAGCAGTATACAGTATTTTATGGTTTTCATTTCTGTTTCTTTGTTACAGGCCTCATTTATGAACAAGAGATTAAACATTGAGGGACAAAGAGTCAATCTTGCTATATGGGTAGGTTTACAAAGAATATTATTAATTACCATTAATTATTGTAGACCATATGTAACATATTAGGACCTGTCCATTTCATTTGAAAACATATCTTTTTTATCCATTTTCACCTTCCATTTACACTAACACAATCAAAAACGATGGTGTCTATCACTGAAAACGGAGGTTTACAAAAATGCACTCCGGGATCCAGGGTGAAGATTTTTGAAAATGGAGATATAGCGTCTTAGTGTGGATGGGCAAAAATGAAGTTTAAGGTTTTCAAATAAGCTTACATCACTCTGTACTCACTGCTTAATTCAAAAATATGCTCCAGTAAAGCCCGGTGGTAAAAATGGATGTTTTCTTATCTGTTTTCGTTGTTTAGTGTTGTCACAAGTCTTTATGATAATTTATATACATTTTTGATAAAATGAAAATGAAGGTTTTTGAATACATATTAGTGCAGAAAGGGCCATAGACAACTGTGAATACAAGGGAAAGGTTATTCAAAATACTGAGAAATCAGAGTCAACCAATACTCATTCTTTGATATAGTTAAACCCTAATCCTTCAGGTTTTTTTCATAATGATAATTTATTTTCTTATAAAACTTTACAAACTCAAATAAATATAGAAAAGATTTTACGGAGTTAGTATCCAGTGCCTTGTTGTACACTGTTCCTTTCCCTCTAGCCAAGAAATTTTTATAAAGCTTAGGGTTTTGAAAATGTATCACCAATTTTATTAGATCCACCTATGGTATCTGTTATAAATTTTCCAGGTGTTTCAAAAAGATTTGAGGTTGGAGTCAAAAAATAAAAAGTTTCGTTACCAAAAGTGCTAAAAAACATGACTTGTCTACATTTTTTCACATTAAGTTTCAGGGAGAAGTTACCTACAGCACTTTTTCAATTTAGGGTTTAAAAAAGCCTATAGATTGTGTAAAAATTGCTCTGACTGAAAAAGGTTTCTTAAAAATATCGGAGATATGTTTTTAAGCACTTTTGGTGTGGAAACCGGTTGATTAATTAAATCATTAAATAGCAATCATTAAATACTGTAGCAGTGGGTGTTTTTATACAGAGCTTGAATTTTGCCGAGCTAACTTTGAATTTAGCTAAGATTTTTTTGCTTAGTCATTTGGTCTCAAATCAACTGTGAGTGAATAGAGTGTGCAATCGTTATTCATGTTGGGGAATTTATCAATTTAGACCATTTACATTTGATTGCAACATGGAGCAAAGGATACTTTTGGCATAATAACATATTAACGTGAGAAATGTTCGCCTGCACATGCAATTTACTCATGCATGCATCACACTGGTCATTCAAACGATTTTGACCCAGGGGGGTTACTCCCTCATATGGGCTATAATTATAGGTATGTGCGGCCCCAAAAGGGTGTGGTTTTCAGACGTTTTGGTCAAAATAGGGGATCAATTTTAGCCATTTGCCTCAATTTTGGCAATAAATAGGGTATCGATTTCTGCACTCTAGCCTTAACTTCGTTTTTTAGAAGCTACTTATTTCTCCTTTCGGTAATGTCATAAATAGGGTAGGGAAAATCAAATATTCTGGTCATAGATAGGGTTATTTTGGGAGTACCCCCCAACCTTCCCGGGGATTTTGACAAGCAAACAAAAGGAGAATATTATATCTCTTATGAGTTTCTTTGTTTTTGGGTCTGTAAGTTGTGTTTAGGGCTGGTTTTTATTTGCTTGAAACTTTCTTAGTATTGTTTGAAATTTCTGATTCAAATGCACTTTGTTGATAAAGAACTGTAGTTTCATGCTCCATGTACACCATATAATAGCGATAATTACTAATTTGCAAAGCAAAGTAACTTATAACACCTTTTTTGGAGTTTTACTTGAGTTTTGCTTTGTTGCCTCGTGTAAAAATATTAGATAATTGCTTTGACTTGAAACTTTCAAAAAGCAATTTTGTTGCTCATTTTTAGAAAACATAAAAAATCTAATAGGTAATTCATTTTAACTCAAAATTTTTAGTGCAGTTTGAAAGCCAGCTGTATAAGCTTTAATTTGGGTTTAGCTATCATTCTATGGTTTAATTAGAACAGATGCATTAATAATAATTGTATCGTTTTGAGGCAAAACACCCCTGAAGGTATATGGTAACCTTAACCACTCTCTCAAGAGGTTTTCAAATATAAAGTATTTATTAGCACATAACTTTAATTTTATATTCCTATATTTTTTGATTAAATAGGACACTGCTGGGCAGGAGAGGTTTCATGCCCTTGGACCTATATATTACAGGGACAGGTACGTATGTTGTAATGAAATGTGTATATGTAGTTAAATTGATCAATACCATTTATGAAATAATTTGGATAGTACATGTATTTTTAATAATTGTGCAACAAGTGTGTTTTCATAGCACTATAAAGTACGAAAATGATATGTTGGATTCCTACACATTGTGAGATTTTGTAATTTCATAACACAAAAAAAGCTAATCAGGTCCTGGAGATCAAATGTTTAATTATTTTACAAATGAAATAAAACATTTTCTCTGTGCTTTCATTGACAGGTGAAATCCTTGGCAAAGTTTGTGAGAACTCTCCAGCAGGTGAAAACCCTCTGATTGCATCTCTGGTTTTCACTGATCTGCTCTTGAATTCTCCCAAACATTTGTCTCAGTTTTTACCAGGCAATGAAGGCATTTCGTGCTCGTGTGAGCTATAGTGGTAGCTGTTGTCACAACTAATTTGATAGGCCGTTTTTTGCTAATTTTTGACATTTCCCAAAACATTAGTTCAACTTTAAACACTTTTATCTCCAACAATGCTGTAAAGATATGCATAGTACGTACCAAAATTTAACTTAGAGATTACTGGGTACAATAATGCTTGTTAAAATATAAGTTATCTTTTACGTTTTAAACTATACAAAATCAAAGAGGAGTACATTTTTTGAGCCACCCGGTACATATACATATTACATATTTATTTTCAAGATGCTAAATAATTACGTGAAAAAAAGGAAAAAAAGAATGCACACTGAAGGGAAGTTGAGAGGTTGGCCCTATTTGACAACTCCTGAAAAATGATATTAATTTTTAATAAATTGATAAAATATTTAAATAGATAATAAATTAAAAGTATAAAGTAAGTTAAGATAGACTAAAAATATATTTCAATATTTTTACCGATTGGCTGATAATGTAGATATTAAGGTGTAGTTTCAGGCTTTTCTTGAATGCACCAATGTTTTCTGCTTGTACAGTTTCTTTTGGGAGATTTTTCCACAGTTTTATAATTCTAATAAAAATGGACTGCTTGTAACAGTTGACTCTTGCTGGTTTAGCGTACAATTTGAAACTATGATTTGATATAGTACTGGAAAGTTTTGATAATTCAAAATAGTTGATAAAGTTTATATTCTCACTGATTCTGAAGACTATTTTGTAGCATTCTATCAGGCATGGAGAATATGTTTTATTTCATAAACAAAAGCATCATTATTTTATATAACAAATGGTTTTAAATTCAGTTTGATAAAAACAAACTAATTAAATAAAAAAAATAAAATGCTTTTTAAGTGGCTGTGATGTTTACCAAGCTTTTGTAATCAGCGATAAGACCATGAGCTGTTGTGATTTATATTTAAAATTGTTATTAAGTTTTATTGCAATTTGATAAATTAATGGAATTAATATGTAATTAATATTTCATGTGATAGTTTATAATTTGTTATTGTATAATTGTTTTTCTTGCAGTAATGGTGCAATATTGGTTTATGATATTACCGATGAAGATTCTTTCAAAAAGGTGGGAGAAAATGATTTTTAGTTTTATTTTAGCCTGACATGATATTCAAGTCTGAATTTTAACTATAAGTTTATTTATCTGAGTGTACAGTTTCCACAGCTAACTAAACTTGTGATGCAAAGATTTGATGGCATTAATTATTTTTTTATTGATAGCAATTTCACTCCAAATCAATAACAAATCATATGGACACTGAACATTATAAATTGATCTGAGAGACAATAACAGATTTATTTTATGCCAGTGCAAGGATATTTCATCATAAAAAAAGTAGTAGAATAATCAAGTTGGTTACCAATATATTTACAGGTGGCTTCTGATTGGCCACACTAGTTTGTTTAATGACATCACAGAAACAGTGGAATCTGATAAGGGACCAGTTTGCATAATTTACTAGAATAAGCCGTCACATAACCATTAACATCATAGTCAAAAGGGTTCATCTAGGAAGGGATGGGTAAGTCAGGTTTTTTGGTTCAATCAATATAGGATCAAGTAATTAATAATCCAGTGGCTTCCAAAATTTTGGGTGCACAAAATTGCCTAGGTACCTGCCGAGGTTATTCTAATCTCAGTTATGAATTGTGCAAGTTGTCATTTGAACTCATGACCTTAAAACTACAGGTTAAGAACTGGGTTAAAGAGTTAAAAAGGATGCTGGGAGAGGACATTTGCCTATGTATAGCTGGTAGGTTTATTAGTGAATGCTTAGGTGTCATACATTTTTAACAGTACAGTAAGTTGTTGTCAATCACTTTCACTATTCCAAGCCATGAAAACGATCCCAATACTTGGACTTGCCCAGCTTGATCAATAAAATATTTTGATAAGTGCTATAAATTATATAGCTATACAGTATACTATAGTATAATATAATATAGCTACTACAGTAGTATACTAATCAGATAATTCAAGATTTCGCACAAAAGAATTCCAGTGAGTCCAAGATATATTTCTATTAACATAATCAATTGTAGGTCTAGATTTTGTATTATAGTTATACACATAAAATAAAAAACAGCAGGTAAGAACCTAGTTTTTAAGAACCTGTTAAGCTAAAACTTATCTGTTAGACCCCTCTATACAAGAACCTGTTAAGCGTAAAATTTGAAACAGGTTGACTTCTTATTTTCTAAAATCTGTTTTAAAAAGTTGAGTGTAATTGGACAAGGCATGCATGTTATGTTCTCAAAATTCATTTGATCAGTCCTTAAATTTTTCTTATTATAGTCATTTTTACAAAAAATACTTATTTAGTATGCAGATTTTCTGTAGGGAATAAGATGAATAGCATTATACTCTATTAACTGCAATATGTTTCTTTCTTCAGAAAACAAAAAGCTGTTTAAGAACCTAAATTTAATAGCCTTAGTTTTTACTAATTACCAATTATGTAAGAACCTGTGTAGATTAAGTTGGGAAAATGCATGTTCTTACTTGCGGGTTTTTACTGTAATTCAACCGGAAGGCTGCAAAGTGTAAATTTTCAATAAAATGTTATTTTCTCACATAATAATAGAGTGCAGAATATGTCAAAGGCAAATTACAGTGGTTTTTATTGCAATATTTGCATTCTTTTTATCAAGCAACGGCAGCGTGGTTGGCACATTGGTAAGATCTTTGCCTTCTAACCACAAGGTCCCAGGTTCGATCCCCGGCTCAACATTATCGACCATTTCGATTGCACCACAGCTAACATTTTTTTGTGTTCAGTGCTCTCACTGTGACCAGTTATATATTGGGGAGACTGGCCACTCTTGAGGTGACAGCAAGGATCATCTCTATGACATACTAATATGGAGATATGGTCAATTTTCAAAGTTTAGCCAATGGGATTAACAGTTTAACAATATCGCAATTAGCACCTTTCTGCATTCCATTGCCGTTGGCTAATTCTCAGTCAGATCTTTACTTGATGTACTAATCTCATTTGTCAAGCTATTTTCTTATGAGGTTCTGATCAGTAGACTGGCTTCCACTCCCTGTGTTATTGACATCTTTTAGATAACATGTTATCATTGTATTTGTTTGCCTAATTTCTGTTATTTTGAATAAAAATTAGGTAACAAAATTGACATGGAAAAAGAAAGACATGTTGATGCATCGGAGGCAGACGCGTGAGTGTCATGGCAGTGATGTCTTGTTAAGTGGTCATGTTATTATAATTTATTATTGTATTCCAAGCCAGCAGAGAGGGGAGTCACGCGTACTAACCACTACACCATTATATTAGGGACCAGTCTCCTTATCACCAGTCACGCGTACACCATTATATTAGGGACTAACTGAGTTTTTTCGTTACCTTGCATTTTCCTTCTACGCAAACGGCTGTG
>JAOCPT020063595.1:0-14318 GCA_026546935.2 Palythoa grandiflora | reverse complement strand
TATTATTATTATTATTACTATTATTATTATTATTATTATTATTATTATTATTATTATTATTATTATTATTATTATTACAGTCAACATCTTTGTTATCGTTGAAAAAAATTAAGGTACATTTAAAATAGTGTCATTAGCTGCGACAATAGCTAGAAAGTAAGGTAGAAGAACAGTTAAAATAGAGAACGAATTATCCTGTTTTGGATTCCTTATTTTGAATTTTGATTCATTTTCATTACGCAAAATACTCTAATCGGGTTTAACGGTAAATATTCGCCAATAACGTAAGGGAATTTTAGTACAAGCATTTGCATATCATGATGATGTTATTTTTAGGAGTTAAAAGCTTATTTACATTATAGGATCATCTACTCTTAACATTGCTTTTAATTGCAACAATAAATAGAATTGATCTGCACTGATGATCATCAAAATGAAACTTTAATATGACCGATTTGCGACGACCAGACAATGGTCTATGATCTGACCACAATGTGTCTAGTCTAACCAGTACTAGTTACGCGTTCTGTGTCTAATATAGACAGCTGGCTAGGCCTCTGCAATGACCCATAATCTACACACGTGTCGAGTTTGACCCTATGCGTCAATCAGAATTAAAATGTAGTTATTGTCCAAAAATGTTCTGGCCTCTTGTTTTAGTGGCCAAGAGTTGAGGAATAAAAGTAATGTAAAAACTAGAAACATTGGATTTTAAAGTAACGTGTGCGTAGGCGTCGTGAGATGTGGCTGAGGACATTAAAATCTCATGTCCTGCACATGCGTACTAATAGTAACGTGCAGCCAACCTTACTGAGCACTTAGGCCACGCGCATGCTCACTTTTATTTTAAAAAACATGTAATAACGGGGAAATGCCTGCTATCCATGTGGTCTTAAGGCCGCTACCACGAGAACCAATGTGCAGCACTTGTGATTTAAACTTGTAAACTCGCGTTTATATAAACAACAAACCATACTTTTCTATGGGTTTACTGGCATAATAAACCAAGCGGGATGTTAGGAGAACACGAGAAAAGCTTGTAAATCCCGAGCTGAAGGCGAAGGGTTTACAAACTTTTCGAGTGCTCTCACAACATCCCAAGTGGTTTATTATCCAGTTTATCCAATAGAAAAGTATGGTTTATTGCTTTTATGAAATAACTTTAGAATACAGAACTAATGCGAGCGAAATTTCTTTTTAATGCAATCAAAATCTCAATTCTCCCGAGATTCGTCAACTCAAGCAAAACGGCCAATCAAAACGATTATACAAACCAAATCCCATCTCACTGTTCAGACCGAATCGCAATCAAACTAGCAGAAAGTTTTCGCAACAACAGAAATAACAATCAGTCACTGAACAAAATTTATAGTCTATGCCGACAGTAAAGTTTTCTGTTCAAAAAGAAAGGTCAGAAATCACTATTCCGGGGTCACACGTTCATGGCTTTTAAGCGCAGATGCCGGTTGACATTTGCAATTTGACACGAAGAAAACATGTGGCTGTTCTGTTGAGAAATAACCGTATTAATGGATGAAACTTGCAGCTGTTGTAGTGAAGGCCTTATTTTATCACTCGGGGGCTTATCCAAGTTGACTAGAGCTAGTCTGATCACCAAGTGCCACGCAAAAGTAATTGCTGCATTTGCAAAGATGCTGAACAGACGGCATGTTGTGAAAACTTTGGCATCTCGACTCGTTGCGTGACCAGAAATTGCCATAAATTCACGATTTGTGAGACCAGGCTTTGACTACAAAGTAATTTTGAATAAAAGTAGACTTTTATCATCTCGACAAAGCTGTATAAATACATACGACCCACTGTGTTATCCTTTTGGTTTGTTTTACTGGCGATATTTCGATAATAGTGTGTAGTTGTTCAGTTTGCATTTCTGTAAATCGTCTCTTACGTACAAACTTAAACTTTATTTATCGTCGAATTTTAAGTGTAGCAATGATTTTTTTCTTTACTCTCTCTCTCTCTCTCTCTGCAGAACTGAACTACATTTTGAGCCATTGGATTAACTCCCGAATTTCTTCGAGTTTTGCGGCTATTTTTGGAAATAACTAATGTTTTTTCGCTTCCTAATCGTGGTTTAACGGCACAATAAACCACAGTTATTTGACCAATCACAACGCGCGTACTATTTTGGTTATTTTATAAATTACGACAATGATTATATTTCTTACTTGGTGTCTTGACGTCAATCTGACCCGCCGCTGAGCCAGCCGAACTTACAGCAACACAGCTGTAATTCCCGACATCCTGAGCGGTCGGATTAGAAATCACTAAACTCCCGTCATAACTTATTCGGATTCGGCCACCATCATTGAGTTTCTTCTTGTTTCTAAACCACTCTATCTTCGGTGGGGGAACCCCTACAGCCGAGCACCGTAAAATGACTCTGGATTGTCTGTTGATCACAACTTCAGATCGTTCAACTGTTATCTTTGGGGCAACTAAAATAAAGTAAATAAAAAGTGTTTAGCTTTCTCTGCGTTTACGTGTAAACGGTCGAGGCCGGATATTTTCCTAAACGCTTACATCACTACGTGTGTCCTGTCTTTAAAAAGAGTACTATTCCAACACGGCGGACAATCGTGTACTCAAGGCGACAAATATGGTTTCTTTAGTTGCTAGTCTTGCTGCGTGTTCTGAGCTAAATTTATCTATACTCAATCTCAATTCACAGTATTTGGAAAGACGAAAGTATATATTGAAGTTTTTTGCATTAACCGAGACGAGCCATGTCGGCTATAAAGGAAAATGATCAAACAAGAAAGCACGAGGTCGTATTTCGGTTTCAGGAAAAAACTAGTGTATTGTGGGAGAATATTTGGACCGGTATAGCGGTAGAAGAAGAGTGGAAGGAAACTTTAGGATCTAGAGTGATTATGCGCATGCTCTTTAGCTACCCAGAGCGTAAATTAACCGTTAACATGTAAACGGTCGAAAACAATACGTAAACAACGAGCCTTTTAACCTTTTAACAACAAGTCAAGTAGTGTGAGCGTTTGCGTTCCGCAGTATTGCAACTGTGCACGTTACAACAATGCTAATATCATACGAAGTTTTATTTTTCGGTTGAAATAGGATGCATGGTACCTTGAATAAACAAAACAATTTCCCAATCGTCATCGCCGAATGGGTTTGTTGCAATGCACTTGTACAGTCCTGTATCAATAGGACGGACATTTCTTATTTGCAAGCTTCCGGATTTAAGTTGGGTGAACCTCCTTTCGTGAGTGGGTAGATCTTTGTCATTTCTCTTCCACGATATGACTGGTTTTGGTGAGCCCTCTGCAACGCACGGCAGCGCGAGGTTACTTCCTGACATTGCAGTCACTGTTTCCACATCAGATTTTGTTATCCTTGGGGGACCTGGGTAGATAACACAGTACGGTAAGTCAGCAGCGAAATCGCTCCAATTACTTTCTCCTTCAAACAAAACTGAACACCTGTGAAGGCCTTTACTCGGGCTACGCTTAAGCTTGGAACTTCAGAAATGTATACGATCTATAATGCGTCTTTAAATTTTGTCATAGTTCGAAATGGAGGTTTGAAGTGCTAAATACTTTAATTCAACTGCAAGTTCACAAAAAAAAAATTCTTCAAACAAAATTCCAAGTGAGTGCTCCTAGCTGTGTATGTGCATGAGTTCTTGTTGTCAGTCTTGAAACATTTGCATGTAACACAAATTCGAGACATCAAATTGAGACCACGAGGAGCACTTGATGACGTCAAATATTACTGATTGGCTAACACACAATTTAACCAAAATCACAACCAATCAGCAATACAATCGTCGCACCGCTGACCGACTCAAGTAGATATAGTAACGAAGGCTTACACGTTTGTCGATACGTCGATAGATAGGAAGCACAGAAGTAGACTCGACCTACCAGAGGTAGCCCGAGTAATTACTTGTAATACAGCGGTGAATTTGTACTCACCCAGACCGACTAAAATGAGAGTTGCACTCGCTTCCACTTGTCCCAGTATGTTCTCGGCCGTACAGCGATAATAACCCCCATCTTTAATTTGTATACCCACAAACTGCAGATCTCCCGTAGGAAGTACAAACACCCTAGGGGAGTTTCGTACTATCAATCCAACTTCATTAGTCCATGTAATTGCCGGTGATGGAGTTCCTGATGCACGGCAGAAGAGGGTAACATTTTCACCAAGTCTAACTGTCTGGTCACGTGGTCGCGTTACAAAATGAGGGCGGCCTGTGACAGGTTTCATATGAAAGCAAATATTAAACAAAGCAGTAGCAATGTTCATCACTTTATAATTGATTTACCTATATTTTCTTTTGGCCTATATACATTTTAAAAATTACACTTGACAAAAATACAGGGTTGCGATTGGACAAGAGATTAGAATAAAATCGTTTAATTGTCTTCTGTAGTCTTCCAACTAGGTTGCTGTGGTAATCACACTTATATATTTGAGAGTGGAAAAATCTGAACAAAAAAATTAATGACCGACATATGTTTCGAAATGTTTTATTTAATTTTTTTATTAATTTGCTGTATTTGATAAACTACAAATATAAAGTTCTTGGGGTAAAAATATATCTGCATGTATTTTAATGCCTGCTTGTAAATGGACAGTTCGCAAAACTAACTGCATTTTCTAGGAATAATTTTTTCCTCAAGTATCGCAACGTCTAGTTCTTGCACAGTTCGGAATTAAAGATTATCATTGTACCTTGAGAGGTCTCAAATTGGTCAGGCCGAACAGCTTGTCCAACTTTGATAATTTTCAAAATATCAATTTTACCTCGTTAATTCCAAACTATACTTTGAGATCGTGCGATTTCCTCAACTAATATCTGTTACAATGGATGTCATTCAGACTTTCGACACTTAAGAATGGTACACCGGAGGTAGGCCAGGAAAAGGCTTCTGGTGCTGTGTAACGTATTCATTTATTCTTCATTTATTACGAGACCAAATTCAACGACGCGACAGAATTACTGGGTATCTTTGGTCGTATTAGCACCCTGACCTGCCAATATCTCTATGTCTATCTGATATGACTAATAGTATGCCGAGGCGCAAAATTTATACAAAAAAGCAGTCAAAAGCCTGTAAAGTTTGTTGTGGACAGAAAACATTGCTAAAACACCTCAGTTAGCCAGAGCCAACTCAGATTAGTTTACAATAAAAATAACAAAATCTCGAGACTAATGCTTTCCCATCTCGTCTAGGGATTTCGATAGAATTATCTTTAGGTAAAAAATGATAGTTTACAAAAATATACAGATACAACAAGTTTCCATCACACACTGATATCAGAGATAAAATTTTTGAGTTTTTTCTTTTCATTCTTACTTGGTATCTTGACGTCGATCTGTCCCGCAGCCGAACCAGCTGAACTTACAGCAACACAGCTGTACATCCCGACATCCTGTGCAGTTGGATTAGCAATTACGAGGCTCCCGTCATCATTTATTCGGAATCGGCCACCTTGATTAATTTTGTCCTTGTTCTTGAACCACTGTATCCTTGGTGTTGGAACCCCCACGGCCGAGCAACGTAAGGTGACACTGGATGTTTGCGTATTAATCACAACCTCAGACTGCTCTACTGTTATCTTTGGCGGAACTGAGAAGCAAACAAAGATGCAGTCAAGAGGTTATGAGTTTTCTAATCACTTACTTTTGGCTATAAATGGTGCAACTCGTCCATGTTTCTTTTTATATCGCTCTAGTCAGTTGATACGGTTTGGACCTGCAAAAGTTAATCAGTCAGCGTTTACAATCCAGCTTAAATCTATCAAGCGCTGTCACCCTCTGAGGAAACTTATTTTCATCACACCCCTCGATGTGCGTTTTATTCACAATACCTATTAGTGTCTAGGAGGCATGAGGGAGGGGGTGTCATTTTTACAATCACTGGATTCGGGTAGCGGGTAAACAGAATTAGTTTATCAGTAGTTTATAAATATTAATTCTTTGTATTGTCGTTACGTCGTAGGTTTTTCTTTCAGTCAAGAAAAAGTAACAGCGGGCTGCAATTGCATTATATATTTAACAGTATTTATCATTCAATTTTCATACACCGTACGAATTTCCCTTTTCTGATTGGCTGACTTGTACCACGTTATACTGGGACAGGGTTATGACGAAACAACCACCTTGACGTCATTATCGTGGTGTAATAGCTGTGTCGTGAATTCAACACACACCTGCCATTACACTATGGCTTTGGCTGACTCAAAGTCAGACGATTTATTATTTTAAAAACTTTTTAAAGTCCCTCAGTATTCATTTAGTTATCATGTTTATGCGTTTTCGGATATATTCTGTAAAAAATATGATTCATTTTGTATCAACTGAACTTTGAAACAACACTTTGTCTGGTTTACTTTGTACGTTTTGAGGTTTCAATGCAGTGTTTTTTTGTGCAGTTTATGTAAATTGAATAATAAAAATGTTAACACATTCATTGCTCGCGAATTATCGGGATTTACCAGCACTAACTCACTGACAGTGAACTCGAGATTTTGCATTCCGCACTCGGCACACCCTCGTACGATATTGAAATTTCTCGTTCATTGTTAGTGAGCTCGTACAGCCACACTTACTCTGTACACTCACAGCCACCTTGACCGAGTCTGAGCCCGCGCTATTACTAGCTTGGCAAGTATAAAAGCCTGTATCGCTCTGGTCAGCGGCGTTTATTACAAGTAAACCAGTGCTACTGATGGCGAGTTTGCGTGTAGACTGTAACAGGGTCTGCTGCTTGTACCATTGAATTACGGGTGTTGGTCGTCCACTAGCCGTACACTGCAGTGAGATGGCTTCATCGGCTTTTGCAACAACCAAGTCTTTCTCAACAAACACAGAGGGTGGTACTAACAGAGGCAAACATGGAGGAAATTGAGTTTTAGATACTGAACAAGCGAACGATTACGAGAATAGTTCTATCCGTTATCCATTTTCCTCGACAGCTATAACGTACTTTTGAACCAAACCAAATGCTATTTTAGGACAATATTTGTACTAGTGTTAAACTATATTTAAATCGCTAGATAAAGTTCAAACTTAATAAACATGCTTAGAATAATAAAACTAACTAGGAAACAATAATGAATATACACAAACTGAAGGTATCTAACTTAATCTAGGTTGCCTTCAAACTTACCATAGTTATGAAGGGCTTTCAAAACAAGCCGGCGACCGGCGAGTTCCGCCGGTTACTTTACGTTTGACCGCCGCTTATTTTTGAATAGACTCAGCTGAACACAACTTCAAAAGAGACTCAGACTCAGACGCCTACTTTTGTTTCGCCAGCCACCATATTTTGAAATCCCTGGTTATACCCTTTTAAACCGCACTCACAATTAAGCCGCACCCACAATTTGGCAAGGCTTCCTTCACTAATGCTTTAGTTAGGGAAAATACTCAATTTTAAGCCGTAGTTCCAAATTGTTTAACAATGCAGTACTAAAAACCTGTCATGAGCACCAACTAAACTGTTCTGATAAATGAAAATTGTAGTCACCTGATTTAAAACAGAAAAAATGTTTGGATGCAAGCAAGGTTAGTTGCTTATTGTTTAACCCTAAATATAAGATAAGATACTGAAATCTTTTCTCACCGGTGAATATTAGACGAACTGATTTTTGGGTCTGTCCAGCAGTATTCCACGCCACGCACTCGTAGACCCCCTGATCAGTTGGATGGGCTCTGCTAATAACCAATGTGTTGTTTGCACCTATGTTTACTCGCTTGTTTCCGCTCAATGACACACCATCTTTACTCCACAAAACTGAAGGCTTTGGATAGCCCCTTACTCTGCAAGGAATGGAAATGCCCTGTCCCTGTTGAAACGTCTTCTGCCTTGCATCAACATCAACAACAGGTATTTCTGTAATAATATTGGTATCTGCTTTTAATTTTTTAAGCAATTTTACTGATAGGAAATTATCTTTAACAGTAGGTGATAGAAAATTGATGTAATGTTATTGGTGATGGAAGAAGCTGCGGTTTGTGGTACACAAAAGTTATAACATATTAAAAGTTTTTAGTCAGTGAATGTGCAAATATTTATGATTTGAAACTTACAAAAGAACTAAATCCTTTCAAGAGCTAAGTGGCCCGTTTGAGCCAGTGTTTATCTCCGGTTCTGTAGTGTTAAGCGGATCACTGACTCCCCCTGGACAGGACAAGCTGGTCAGCGTTCGTGAAAAGTTAGTCTG
Source organism: Palythoa grandiflora (assembly GCA_026546935.2). Taxonomy (NCBI): domain Eukaryota; kingdom Metazoa; phylum Cnidaria; class Anthozoa; order Zoantharia; family Sphenopidae; genus Palythoa; species Palythoa grandiflora. The sequence goes on along the minus strand of JAOCPT020063595.1, from coordinate 6,104 downwards.
CAGACATACAGAATAAACATAAACTACATAAATGATAAATATACAATGCACATATCAATTCGACGGCGGCGTGGTTGGCGCAGTGGTAAAAGGTCCCAGTTTCGATCCCCGGCTCAAACGAGTGTTGAACATTTGTGTGACCTTCTTTTCCGCCAAAGTTGACTCGGCTTTCCATCCTTCCGAGGTCGGTAAAATGGGTACCAGCTTCTGCTGGGGGCTAACCTGCGATTGATTAGTGTCCCGTCCAGGGGGAGTCAATGACTCTCATCCACTTAACACCACAGAACCCGGAGATAAGCACGGGCTCCAATGGGCCACTTGGCTCGTAAAAGGATTTGGCTAGCACATAACAACTGATTGTATAGTCAAGACAACAATTATACACAGGATAATAAATGGAGATGGGAGCGGTGCTATTGCTTTCCCGGGTGTCAAACAGGTGAGAGTCATTAACTCCCCCTGGACGGGACACTATGAACTGATAGTCCCGCAAATATACAACGGTCAGCAGAGGCGGGATCTGAACCCGGTACCTTGTAGCTGCCAAGCAGACATCTTACCGCTGCGTCACCCATGGCCACGCCACCGTGGCTAAATTGTAAGTGAAAACCTTTTTTACTCACCTAACACTCGCAGCACAATTATGCTAGTAGTTTCACCCTTGTCGGTTCTTGCCTTGCACTCGTACTTCCCGGCTGTAGCTCTGTTATTCGCGTTAACCAACAGAGAATTGTCACGCTGAAGGGTCAAGTAATCAAAATGGTGAATTGGTCGTCCGTCCTTCTTCCACGTTACGCTAACTGACGTGACACCGCGGTCAGTACAGGTCAATAAAACAGTTTCTCCAGCAACAACATTGAGGTTTGACGAAGGTCTGTTGATTATCACTGATTTTGGAGCTGAGAAAAATAGAAAAAAAATTTTCAATTTTCTTCAACCTTTTTTCTTCTGATCTTGAAACGCATTGAGCTGAAACTTGAAAGCAGCCCAAGTATAAAATCTTTTAAAACCCTAGGATTATAATAAAATTCATTCATGCAAAAAAGTTAAGATTTCTCTGGTTGGGAATTTTTAAATTAGTAACCATCTTTGTATCTCTATACGAGAATACTTGATTCTTTAGTTTAAATGTATGTATATTTATTATTGTGGTATCACACTCTCGATGCTGCAGTTGTTATTTGTTTCTAATTGTAATTGTTATTTCTAAAGCTAATTGGAACGATTTCTGTGTATGATTGTTGTATGTGTTGTTCAGTTTTAGCTAGTTGAAATGATAACGTTTTTGGAGCAAAGCCCCTTGTTCAAAAAAACTTGCAGGAAGAAAATAACAGTATGTTGGAACAAAAACCTTCCATTCTAGATTTAGGTTTATTGATCTTTGTGTAACCAAGGCCGTTTACCATTTGTATGAAAAAAACGGCTGCAGTAGATGAAGAGTAATGTTACAGGTCGCTTGTCATTTGCAAAGAAATGTTTAGTCTGTATCGCAAAGGAGGAGATGTAACACAATTGGTAAGTGCGCTGCCTTCTGTGCTGGAGGTCCCAAGTTCGATTCTCAGTGACTCCAACGCCTGTTCCGACTTTCCTCTTATCCGTGTAGCTTGAGCTTTAAATACCCGTAAGACGGAGCACTGACAGAGGAAGGAGGAGGTGGGGGGGGGGGGGGTAAAGTGCGCACAGAGGGCTACAAGTTTATCAGTTTCACTGTAACGCGTTATCCTCGTTAAATAAAGTCTCTTTATCTTTTTATCTTTATCTTTAAATGTCACAGTTCATCCCACTGAAAACACGCTCAGTGGAGTTTGGAACTAGCTGATTGTTACAAATGTCACAGTTCATCCCACTGAATACACGCTCAGTGGAGTTTGGAACGAGCTGATTGTTACAAATGGTACAGTTCATCCCACTGAATACACGCTCAGTGGAGTTTGGAACGAGCTGATTGTTACAAATGGTACAGTTCATCCCTCTGAATACACGTTCAGTGGAGCTTGGAACGAGCTGATTGTTACAAATGGTACAGTTCATCCCCCTGAAAACACGCTCAGTGGAGTTTGGAACGAGTTGATTGTTACAAATTGGACAGAATGTTTCTGTCATTTCGGCTGGACTGGAAAAAGAGGTATACGTCTGAAATTTTCCATCTTTTTCGAATATTTTTCAGTGGGATGAAAGGTACCATTTAATTACTGACTGAAAACTCTGGTTTTCCTGTGCAAATAGTAAGCGACCCCGATTCGAATGAAGTTTGACAACTGAATTTGCAAGGGAAAATTGCAAACGCCTGGAACTCACCTTTTACTGTCAAAGCTGTCGTGGCGGACGCCGTACCACCGGCATTGCTTGCAAAGCACGTGTAGTCTCCTTGGTGACGCAAGGTGGCATGACTAATGGCATGTGTTAAATTGACTTTGCCGATTCGCGTAGAAACTGGGCTTAGAACTGTGCGATCTTTTGTCCACTGCACCTTGAATGGCGCGGAGCTGGTGACTGTGCAGAACAGAGTAACTGGGCGGCCCTGAAACACTTCTCGTGTGGACATCATCTCAACTGTGGGAGCGTCTAGGTAGGGATGATATTTTGAAAAAATATTTTATGACAATAGATAATAGATTAACTTCGATTCTTCCAATGATTTGTATCTCTGATAGTTATTAAGAACCTACTTGGGACTTCAACTTTGCCGTTAGTTTGTTTTGACAGATTTCTGTGTGCTGATGGTATTTGGCCAGTACTCGGTCGAGTCTTCGACTGAACTCTGCTTGTGAGTGTTCGGTCAACGTTTTTCTCAAGGTTATATTAGGCCAAACAAAAACAATTGTGTGTTTCAGGTTAAATGTACAGGGCCCGGTTCCTCAAAAAACCCAGGGTTAAGTTTTTAATCCATGTTCCTCTTTCCTAACTCCTTATAGTTGGCTTTGGGCTTGAATTTTGGGATTGTTTGTTTTATTGGTAAATCTGAACAGGATTTTGTAATCGTTACAAAGCTTTATTAATGTAAACATTTTGTCCTAACCCACCATTAAGTTAATCAGGGTTTTGGGGAACCACGCCATGCCACTAAAAGTAATGGAAGGTGGGTAGGTAGGTAAACATTTTTCTTTATTTTTTAATTCTACATTGCCCAAACTACCTTTTATAGCTGCAAAACATGGTATATATTTACATTTTTTGTACTCAAGAAAATAGTTTATGGTAATGCAGGTGGAAATAGTTCTGTTACAAAAACAACTCGTAAAAGTTTTTGTCTCGGCTCGCTATCTGTGCGATCCAAGCTTAAAACGCTGTATTGTTTTTGAAACGATGTCAGTAGTTCAGGACGGTCAGAATTAGCCAGATTTTTTAAATTGATTCTCATTAACACGAGGTGGAATAAATTATCGTAGGATGACGTCATACGTCCTAAATAAACAATTCTTTTTTATAATAAAATCTTGAACTGGGTGACTGTGAATATATAAAAAATAGATACAAGACCAAAAGCCACCTACTGATAATAAACAGTTACTGGACAACATTTAGCAAAATATCGTGATTTATCAGTGGCGAGCAGATTAATTATTTATTTGCGAGACACTAACAAATCGCGACATTTTGCGATCACCAAATCCAATCATTTTTTTATCATTCGATCACTGAATTTTCTTTTCCTATATTTTTTGTTAGAAAGGGCAAGAGGCAATTACGCGTTGTCTCGTAATCACAGTCGGTTTCTTCAGTTATGAATGAGAAAAATTATTGTGTGGAAACTACGCATGAGCAGTATCACATTTGCAGCTAAATTCAGCCAGACGGTAATGCGCTGGTGGACCCTGAACCAATGATAAAGAAGCAAAAATTCTATCGAATGATAAATGTTTTTCTCTTTTCATTATTATAAATAAATTAAAATAACACACCTGGTAAAATGGCGCTGATAGCCGTTGGAGTGGTCCGATAATATAATTTCCCTTTCTCATCCCGACCCACAACCCTCACGTAAAACAAGCCTTTCGGAGGAATGAAATTTCTCCATCGAAACAAAAATTTATTTCTCGAGTCTGCCACAAATCTTGTCTGCGTAATCACGTGGCCTCTCAGGTTCAGTAACTCAACCGTCTCACTTCTCCCCGGTTCTTTTAACCCCAAGACTTGCACCAGCGCCACGTTGCGAAATCCTAGAATTAATAATAATAATAATACGTAAACATGGGCGTAGCGCGGGATTTCGAAGATGTACGCACGAGAATAAACAACTAGGGGGATCTGGGGACATGTTCCATCAGAAAATTTTGAAATTTAGGGTCTCGGAAGAGCCATCTCCTGGTTTTTCTCAGTGTGGGGCATTTTCAATAAATAATGCGGCAAAAATGCAGTAGAAAGTTGTTTATTTTAACCTTTTCCCTAGTGTTTTCTGTAAGCTATAGTGTTCCGAAAAGAAAAATTACCACTCAAATGCATTTTGCCATTATTAGTGGCCAGCACTAAATGATTAATGCTTGGATAATGGGAATTCTAATAAAAAACAATTTGTGTAGGCATTTTTTTCTTGGCCATCTGTGTTGCATGAATTTTTTTTTCGTTGTGACAGCTCTGCAGGAAATTTTTTTCTCAATTCTTCCAACCCCTCCCCCCTCAAAGATCAAATGGTCCACCCCTAAGCGCATTGATTTATATGTAGATAGTAATATTATTACAGTATGTAAATAGTAGTATTTATTTGTTATGCTTTTAAGTAATTCGTTAATTTAGTTTAGCCAACTACAAGAGAGTTTTGAATAAACTAAAGTAAAGTCACCTTTGTAGCTGCGGAACTATGTGCGAGGCCGATGGTTTTTGCCGATGAGTCATTGCTAAGCACGTAAATTGTCTACAGACGACAGCCAAACGTGTTCTATCAATTCCTAGCCTGTGAACAGGCTCTCGGTTCGAGGAAAGGAGAATATTGAAAATAGGGCGGCGAACCGAGAGCCTGTTCACAGGCTATCAATTCCTCATGCAGCACAGCACTCTTATTCAGACATTGGTAGCTGTTGCAACAATTTTTCAAGGTCTTCGAATTCTAACTTGTTGCATGAACTCTTACCCCAGTTTAACGGGGCACGACACCAAACGTGACCACGAAAAGAGAACTAGATAGAGATTACGTAGACGAATCGTTGCTGATATAACTTCCTTCTTTCTACCCAGACTCTGAATCGTTAAAACAAATTTGAAACTAAGCTTCTTATGAAGATATGAGACCGATATTTTAAATACATTTCCTGTGGCTTTGATGCGTTTATTTTTAAAACAATTGAAAATTTTACAAAGAATGTACGAACTTATTAACTAACTTGCATATTGTTCCCCAGTGTTTATGCGTTTTGGGAGGCACTGATATTTCTTTGAATTTACGGAATCAAATTTTTGTCGCTAACTTCAATTGTTTTGTCTCACTCGAGTTTTAAATTCCATTCTTTTCTTATCTGAATTCCTTCTTCATCTAAAGCCGCATGCGATTAAAAAACATCAGCAAAGAATCGCCATAAATGAGTTGCAGTACTTCACCTTATAAAAACTCCACGTTGTCGAGATTCTGTCCTAGCTTCACAAATAATCGTCTCTTAACGAGCTGTTACTACAGGTCCAGCAATTACTCGAGAAGATCTCCTTAAAAGGCTGTCATTCAGTTTCCGATTATTTTTATGGAGTGAGTTGAACAAGATCAGAAAACATCTTAATGACGCAGAATGGATTTATATTTCTTCACGTACATTTCATCCGGTTTGTGTAAAAGTTTGTTATCATAATATACCATAATCCTATTCATAATATTTTTCCCATGTGCTTCCCAGAAATAGATTTTTTTAATCTTAAAAACATTTGTATTTGTCGCGGGTTCTTATTTTTCACATGACGTCACTGTTTTATTTAACAGCAGTGTCTGCCATTATTGTGCACCTCTGAAATGTGAAACTTATGTTACGAGAGACCATTTCTGTATTGTATCTTGACTAATTCAATGATCATTCACACACTTGTCTTTGTTTGCGATAGAAAAGATTGTCTTAAGCCGGTGTTACACGGTGAAACTTTTAGCTGAAACTTGTGTGCAACAAATGAACAATGTTGCGAAGAAA
>JAOCPT020062873.1:0-14318 GCA_026546935.2 Palythoa grandiflora | reverse complement strand
AAACTATAAGTTTAAAGTTTGAAAGGCAGTTTAAAGATTTCTTACGCGTTTGCAAGCGCAACAAGTAAAACTGTAAGATGTGATCGGTACAGCCAGACAAAGAACTGTATCATTTTTCCTCTTTTTAAAGTAAAGTTACGATTGGTTGTTTGAAAAAAATAAACAGCATTTGAAATAAACGCCGCCCTCGATTAAACGCCGCCCTCAAATAAACGCCGCACCCAAATCATTAAAAATTTAATAAACGCCGCAGCGTTTATTCGAGTAAATACGGTATTGGCATTTTTATTCATCACATAGATGTACTTTTAAAATACACAAGATTTTAAGAAAACCTGTTTTATGTGAAACGTTCATTGATCGTCTCCTACCCGGACAGCTCCTTAATTACTTTTACCGTTCTCCTCTATACAAAAAAATATTTCTTTATTAGTAAGTCAATGTTTCTTAACAATGCTCAATGTTGGGTTGTGTTTGCTCGTGCTTTTGTGAGTTGTACTGTGCTCGTTTTGTGCTGAATCTGTGTCGAGGTGTGCTGAATGTGTGTTGAGTTGTGATCCTTTTGTGCTGAATCTGTGTCGAGGTGTGCCGAATATTTAATTGTTTTCGTTTTGTGCTGAATCTGTGTCGAGGTGTGCTGAATATGTGTTTAGTTATGTTCGTTTTGTGCTGAATCTATGTCGAGGTGCACGTGCTAAATATGTATTGAGTTGTGTTGGTTTTGTGCTGAATCTGTGTTCAGTTGTGCTGAATTTGTGTTGAGTTCTGCTTGTTTTGTGTTAAGCCTGTATTCGATGTACTGCTTTTGTGCTGAATTTGTATAGAATAGGTGCTGAATCAATGTTAGTTTTGCTTCTGTTTTGTTTGCGAATTATTGTGCTCATTTTGCTCCAGATGACGTCATGAATAGCTATAACATTTATCTAATTTATCTATAGATCTAACCTATTTCATTTAACTGCTTTGAACAATATTCCAACTTCTTTGAAAACTGATACAACAAAATTAGACTCTGACTTCGTCTTACTCTTTTCCATCATTCAAAATAAAACAATGAACAAGTAGCCGATATAGCCAATCTAAGAATCCTCAAATGTGAGTGGTCGGCTATATCTTATAGAAATATGTATTTAGCGAACTTCAAAACATACCTTTGTCTAAGTAGAAGACTTTTCTCTAACATGGCCATTTATGTAATTTAATGCAACTAAACACTGTCTGGACAATTATAACTATACATGCATGTTATATTCGATTTGGCTCAGTAGAATAATAATGTTCTATTTAATACGGGGCAGCCAGCAAAACCTTATAGCGTCATTAAGTAAGGGTGTCCAAGAATGGGCGTTCTGCCATTTTTGGGAGTTCGGTACCTGCTATGATACCTTGTCAAGATAATATAAGATGAAAATAAACACACACAAAAATGAGAATATATGTGATAACCAGTATAACCATAGTGTTGTAAAACATTCTGACAACTACAATTGTCTCCCTCTTTCTTTTTCATTCTTATTTATTATATATATTTGTGGATCCATGGAACTATAAGTGAGGAAATATAAATTCTCTTTCCTTTCCTTTAACGTCTCACTTGTTGTTTGTGGATCATATCGCTAGACTAACAAAGGAAATCAGTTTAGATAAACAAAGCTCTATATTTTAATGGCGATGGTGATTGGATAGAAACATTTATGATTTAAGTTTAAGTTTAACACCGTAAGAAAAAAGTTGATAAACAACGTTTCGGACTAAAATTCTTCTTCCCTAAAGAAAGACTTTAGTTCCAAAACGTTATTTATTAACTCTTCTCTGTGGTTTAAGCTCGTAAAAAGAACAGGTGCTATTAAGTTCAGTAGGGCTGCATGAATCGTATTCAAAGTAACTTGTAACAGAAATTAAAAACGGATTTTAGCAGCAACTTGTAATAGTTCATTTAGATGTGCTAAAATTTCTCACTGCAAACTGATCTTAAACAAACGACAGTTTCTTTTCACCACGACACACTATGTAGTGCTAACAACATTTTTCTATGTTGAAAGACACATGAAAAAACAATGTTTAGAATATCTTTTACCCGTAAAATTGAGAGCAATCGCATTCCTAAATTTCTAATTTAACCCTTTTTTGTGTATAAAAAGTGTATACGGGTCAGCAGCAATTATGTTGAAAAAACGATAATAACTTTTTTTCCTCAATACAAATTAACAAGTGAATTTGATGAAGGTAACAGCGGATATCGTTCGAACGGTAAGGGAACAATAACTTAATTTTACGAATATTCAAGAAGAAAGAAGAAAAATCCATTATATTATGCGACTGCTTCAGTACTAACAATGGTCTAAATGAACAGACTGTATTAAAGTAATATATGGAATCAGAATCCATTCTAAAAATTTCCAAACTGACTGGCCGTTAAGGTAGGTTGCTTCATACATTTTTATAATTTTTTTCCTTCAATGCCAATGGTTTTACATGCATAGTGCGTCAAATGTGAAGTTTGGTTATTGGTCCTTCGATTATTATAGAACTATGAACAATTTATTAAAATTTTACAAACTTTCATCTGTAAACACCAAATCCTAACATTTATAATATTCAATTAGTTTTAGCAATTGAGTTAATTCCAACCACGTAGTGCTATACGATCTTACGTGAAAACGATACACCGTTAGAGTTTTGCCTCTGCTCAAAAATTAGCTTTTTACCTAGGAAACTAGAATTAAACAGATTTAAACTGCCTGCTAATAGAGCAGTAGATACTGCTGCGCGGTTTCAGTGAGAGAGAATTAGGACGGAAGGATTATGAAGTTGGATCTTTCCATATTTACACTTGTTCTGAATCAAAACCTTCCCAACGATCCTGCAAAACTTTCGTTTCCTCTTGTTTATTTGCGTTTAGTTGTCCTAATTGCTCCGTTTGTCGTTTCGTCAAGCCCTTTCCTTTGAAACTTGAAAGAGCCGTCACTTACCACTCAAAATGTTGTGAACTTTCGAGCGAAAACAAATACCCGACGAATTGGAACTGATCACCTCTCTTTAATAAATGAACCTTTAGTATAAGCTGAAAAAAATAACAGAATATTTTCCTATTGCTTATACATACTTCATCATAATCGGCAGTTAAATGTAAAATTCATTGACAGTACTGTATGACAGTACTCAACATGTGACAGCCATCGACAGCTGGATCCGTAATATATGTGACGTCCGAAAAGAAGAGCGAAATAAAGCTCAAATTATTGACGTATATACGGTTTAATCAATACATGCGCTTGCTTGTGTTTCCAATGGCTGACCAATAACATTTAAGAATTCTGGCTATGGAACTTCCGATTTCAGGTAATTGTTCCGTTTTGAATAATTGTTCAAATAAATTCAAAGAAGTTTTTTTTCGAAGTATGTTTAGTATATAAAAATCATTTTTCTTTGAATAAGACTCGACTCACTTAAAAACAGGCCGCAGATATTCATTGGCATATCATTCTTCATAATTTGACAACTTTCCGGTAAGTATGCATTTGTGTTTACATTATTGTAGTTTCCGATCCCCATAAAACCCGAAAAAAGGCAGTGAGTACTAAACTCACTCTGCTAACTGGGATAGCAATCTGAAAAGAAAACTGTGAGATTTTATCGATCTATCGAATATTTTATGATAAGTTAATAAGCACTTCGTTGGGAAAAAGTGACAAACTTGTTTACATCAGTTCGCAGGTTCTATTTGAGCGAGTTGCCTTCTAGTTTGGGAAATTACTTTAACGTTTATTACAATTATAAGTTTTTACATTTTAGACTCTTTTGCCGGAAATCAAATACGGGGATTATTTTAACGCAAAAACTTAAAAATATCTTTAAAGCTATTCTGAAAAATTTGAATCAGTGGATTCAGTTCATAAGCATTTGGAAGTGTGCGAAGATATCGTTCTACCATCGGAGTAAAGTTTATTTTATTTCGTCAGTCAAGCTTCAATTGCTGTGTACACAAGGGTAAAACATAGACAAAATACAGCTTAGAAAGTTTAGAAGGTCCTCACTAAAATCTGATATTAAGTGCAAAGTTTCGTATATGAATATTCATTCAATACGAAAATCACCTGCATGGAGTTATTTTAGCGCAATCGATTGCTCAGAATAAACAAAAATATTATAATTCACATTTTTAACTGGTAAACTGATCTCTATCTTTTAATTACTCTTACAAAAGTCTCTGGCACTTCAAAATGAAAAAAAAGCTTCTGTTACTTTTCAATTTCTGTACACAGATAAAACAAAAATATTTTAGTTTACGGGCAAGGTTTATTGCGATGCGATACTTAACTGCCGTGAAACAGTCTTCAAGCCTGGGATGCCGTCGATTTTCTTCCTATTAATTATTGTTGATTTAATTAAAAGAAATATTTCGCGAACTCTCGTTTATGTGTCCATTCCCCATATTAACGAATAGAACACCCCTGTGTAACAGATCTGACATCAGAAATTTCACCCGGTTTTTTCGCAAATGTTTCTCCAGGTCAGAACATTGTTGCAGATTTCCATTGATTCATTATTTCAGTACTCACTTTTTAATGCAGTTTTACCAGGGAGATTCCATTTTTTGACCAGGGAGAGCAAAAAAAAATGACCAGATAAATTTTCATGATTGTCCAGCCCCAGGGACCTGCATGCAGTTTGGTCAAGAATCCCGGCCGCCGGGATTTCACCTGGCCTGCTACATGTAGGATTGTAATAGCGTCTTCACACTGCCTTTATTGTTGGTAACAGAAAGGGATTTATGTTGTAAAAGGCCACTGAAGCCAAATGATTAGCCAGGTCTTAATGTATTACAGAGAGTGTTGTACTTGATTATTCAAGCAGCTGGAATAACAGCATAATACTTTATTATACCTCTACAGTAATATTTAAATATTGGCCAAGTCGGAATACTAAACACAACTTATCAAATTTCAACACCGGTTATATGTAAATTCAATTTTTTTCGTTCTTGTTAATGTTCTTGGCCCAGACAAAGAACAAACATTTCTTCAAATATGACATTTAATGAATTATGAAAAATAAGACAAAAATATTTACTATTAACTTTTTCACTGAAAAATATGGCTGGAGAGGAAAGAGTCCTTCGGCTAAATGTTAAATGTACGAAACTCATTTTTCATTGCACGATGAAAGATTCCTTTTCTGCTCTGTGTCTTGGTAAGTGCTAATACTTTTTCCCCAAAATATTTCTTAGCTTTATACTAACATTTGTTAAAGAACTGTGCTAACAACATAGTTTTGCTTTACCTAATTGTCCGGTAACTTTTGCTAAGTAGGGTTCAGCGATGTTCTAATCTATTTGCCTTTTGAACCTCGAGTCCATACAATGCAGTTCTCCTGTGGCCACTGATTGAGTTATTGTTTAATTTTTTCCCAATTGGTAACTATGATTGGTTGTTTAGATTAGATCTGTTAATAAAAATTGTAGCTCTAGCTCGTTTGTTCCAGAGTAAACAATGTTTGAGGCGGGACTCAACAGCAATACGTTACATCTGTTACATGGAATTTTCATGCCCTGGTTTCTTGAATTTAGCGTTCGTATTTCTTCTAACGTTCAAGCTAAAAAAAAACCATAAATTAGCCATTGCAAATAGGATTTTAGGCTCAACGCGGTTAAGAATGCTACAATGGTATAGAACTTTTTTTCGTCACGGGGCGAAAAAGAGATTATATGGATTGAAGGCGGGGTGATATATCTTTAATTGTGATGATCTTAGTTTTGGAGATCATGACAACAGCACATAGTTGAATCGAAGCAGTGAGCGGATGTGAAATATTTTGGAATAGCAATATGTAATAAGTATGTCAGCAACTTGGGAAATTTAGATGCAAATTATGATATAAAGCTTTGTTGTATCCTTAAATCGGACCACTCACAGAATCGCAGTATATGACAGCGGTAACACTGAACACAGATAAACTTTCCATAAATGATAAAGATTCCTATTTTTTTATGTTGCTTTTCAAGTTTAGGTAATTGTAGAATGTCACAAACAAACACAGATGAAATTTCGAAGTATTGTAAAATTTCCTATTTTTGATAATTACATGTATGGGTTCCAGATACTTTCAATTAGTTTAGCTGCGTAAAACACACTAAGGTTCTAGATTTGTCTTAGAATAGATCGCAAACTCTAATTTTAGAATTGATTAAGCGAATTAAATTGGCTTAAGCCACATCACTGCATAAATAGGTTGTCGAACAAACTCCACGAAACTGATTTTTTTCTCGATTTTATTCTCAGCCGTTGATACAACGAATAAAAAGGAAAGAAAATGACAATTAGAGTGGGCAAATCGGTTTTCGGCCCAAACAAAGCTTTTTAGATTGAATTGACCTGATTTTCGTTTTGACAGCTTTGCAAACATGTTGGATTTCGCGTAATTTATTTGATTGCTTGGTTAAGGTAGAGACTCGCCCTAAATAAGCAAAGAAGAAATGTTAATAACAGTGGATCAATGCTGTAAAGAGATAACAATTACATTTGCATTTATGTTTCTGTGCGGTTCATAGTTAAGCAATTGTGCTCGACTAAAATATTTCAGGTCGAATATTAACAGCATACACGCTTTTTTTATAAGAACCAGTAAATTTTGCAGAGGCTAATTGTTTTAATTTTTTGGCGACTTCAGTCTCAATTTGTTTTCAAAATTGTTCTTATTTCTGTGAGCGGTTTTTATTGAAGAAAAAAAAATAAAACAAGGCATTTGAAAATGAAACGCTTCGCCGGCACACATAAATTCTACGGCTGAATTAAAAGCGAACTACCTTTATTGTTTGTTGAGTAGTCTTTACAGTGAATCTTTTTATGTTTTTTGCTGTATATTTAAGTTTTAGTCAATTTTCTACCACAAAAACTATTTTTAAATTGTTCTTAAATTTTGGCAAATTTGAGCCTCGTTCTTATAAAGCTGTTCTTATTAAAAAAAGCGTATTTTAGATTAAAAGGTTTATTTAGATTCTAGTAAAATTTTGTATTCTCTGAATATTATCTTACAGCAATGTTGAGTATTTGCTGCAAAATTAACAAAGCATCTTGTCTTATTTGCAAACTTTAATATGTTTTTCTTATAGATGTCAGAAACAAAGAGGTTTTTGATATCGTTTAACTTTTAATTTTGAGTTTTCATTTCAAGCATTTGTTTCCAAGAAAACCACATATTTGTTATTGAAACATTATTAAAGTTATCAGAAGCAAATTGTTCACGTTTCTCACACGCAAACTGAGACAGTTGTTAAATGAACGATTAAAAATAGAACTTTCTAAAAAGTGTTTCCCGACATGTAATATAACAAATTTATTATACAGATTGAAAGGAACTACTTGGTCATCAAACGGATTAGTAAAGTAGTCTGTCATTTCTGTTATAGCATTTAATTCATTCCCTGCGGTTTCGGCTTTTCAGAAAGTTTGTTTTAAATTGAAAACGCGCTAATGGCCGACTTACGGTCTTTAAAAGGAGCTAAAAAGAAAATCAGGACAGCACAAAACAAGTTTTAAACACAAGAGCTGCACAAGTGTTTCACAACAAAGGAAAACCTGAAATATTTGTTTGAATTATGTATTTACTGGTGAATTTAGTTTGCATTTTAAAAACTTGCATATCAAATGTGTGAGTAACAACAAAGAAAATATCTTTTTAAAAAATAAAAAAAAAATTCCTCAAAAATTTATTCCTAAAAAAATTAAAAATCATGCAAACTATGTCAAAGGGAATTACATATCTATCAACTAGTGAAAATCAATTTCGTGGAACCTCTCTGCTACGTTTGTCCCTAACAAACCAGACAACTTAATTATAATCGAAAGGAAGTAATTTTTTGAAAACTAATTTCCCTTAGAAAATAAGGCATGTTTGACAAATAACAGAAGGGCATCAACTGGACAAATAGGGTGATTTGAGTTTTGTTTAAGGCCTCTCATATTTCTGAACAAGATGCTGTCACGCAGTCTAGTCCCGCGTTTATACTTTCAATAGTATCTTAGTCCGTTATTGTTAAGGAGCCCTTGACTAGGCTTCAGGGCTATTCTTTCCATTCTGCTGACGAAAACACTGTTAATAGTTGTAATATTAGATAATTCTCAACTAGATTACGCTTCATTTGAATAATTACCATTGTACGCCGCTCCATTTTATTTGTACAAGCCATTTTGAGAAGTCGGTAGCTTTAAAAATAATGTTTGAATCTACGTAATCAGGAAAAAGACTTCCTATGAATGCGATCAATTTTGATTTAAGATCTTTGTACAAACTGAAAGGTCACGTGTGAAACACCTCTTTACTGCGAAACAACTGCATAGAGACAAGGTTTTCCCAAAAGATTACTAACACATATTTTCCTGTTTTCTTTTTCTAATAAAATGAGTTGTCAAAGTGTGTTGGAGGAATACGAAGCACGGCCAAAGAAAGGCATCGAAAAAACCGTGAGATTCGAAGCTCGCACCCCGCAAGACGAAAACGAAATGACAGAAAGACGAACAGCCAAGGTTTTCCCCCATATTTCGGAAACTAACGGATTTGCAAAACCAGATTTTGGAGTAGAAGATAGTGAACAAACACAAGAGAAAAACATATATGTTGGTAGACCTATACGTAAAACAATGTCAGTCAAAAATTCCATACGTCCGGGGCGTACAAGGAGACTTTCTCTCTGGAAGAGCTCCGAACATGTTGACCCTTTTCTTCAAAAATTTAGCACCAGGGATCATCGCAAATTTGCACCTGCAAAGAAAATAACGAGAGCTATGCATCGCAGGTCAACAAACACTCATGGAGAAGGAGTGAGTACTATGCGGGACGTTGAAAAAGACGAAAGCAGCACGGCTAGTTCTATTTACGACACTAGTTCTGTGTACGGAGAGGACGAAAATTGTTGGACCCAGTGTACATCTGACAAACCAATGATTTTTGATCCCAATGGAAGCTTCATAAATGTTTGGTTTTACTTTGTAGTCTTCGCAGTTCGATATAATTTATGGGTTTTAGTGCTAAGATGTGCTTTTCCTGATGCTCAAGGGGAATTCAGCGTTGCTTGGTTTGTATTTGACTACTTCTGTGACATTATTTATCTTCTAGACATAGCGGTTTGCATACGGACAGGATTTCTTGAGGAAGGAATCCTTGTCGAGTTCAAGAAACGGGTCGCGAAGAGATACCTGACTTCACCTGAATTTGCCGCTGATGTTTTATCTATTCTTCCGACCGATATATTTTTCTTCGTTATCGGAGTAAAGCCAATCTTAAGACTTAATCGTCTAATAAAGGCATACAAGTCTTTTCGAATGAAAGCAGTGATGGAGTCACAAACGAACTATCCAACTTTTGTTCGCGTCTTTTTTCTCATGCATTTGATGTTTTTAATGATTCATTGGAATGCTGCAATGTATTATTTAATCTCTGGTTGGGAAGGATTTGGTTCAAACGAGTGGGTCTACAAAGGAAATGGCTCCCTATATGATCAATATTTCCATTCGTTGTACTGGTCAACGCTCACTCTTACAGCCATTGGTGACCTTGAAACACCCCGCACACTAACGGAGTAAGTATCAATATTCTGTCTTTTAGAGTTAAAGAAAATTAATCGAACCATAATTTTATGATATTTTATGAAATTGTTAAGAATAAATTTATATTGGTACGCGAAAATCAATTGGAACAATATCGCAATTTAGTCTGCTAGTCATCTGCTGCTTGTATAACATCTATAATTCATTTTATCCAAGCTATATTTTGTTCGTTCTTGGTTGAGGAGAAAAACAATTGTCTCTTTCTTGCAGAGAGCCTAAAAATACAAATATATCCTCAAATAACATTCACAAAAACAAATTTCGGGATTATCGAAAGCAATCACTTTATGAAGATGCCAATCTCTCGGGATGAGAAGTTACACCTTAATCGCGTTTATAAAGTTTGAAATGCTGGTCTAAACAGATTATATGGCCGAGCACAAAACGAAAACACGAACTACTTCTAGAATCTCGTCATCACATAAACTGGAATTCTGATTAAAATCTTAAACTTTACATTGTTGACGTGCGAATAACTTTATGCATAAATTCGAAACGAATAATGTCTGGTCATATTATGCTATTATCTAGTCAGTTCCAGCTGTGTGCATCGGTTTCCTGTTTCGCCATTCTGCATAAATTTGGTAAAAGAAGACGAAGCAGGTTGTCCATATCACAAACTGCTATTACTATTACTGTTGCAGCAGCTTCAGGGGTCAAACTACATGTCGTAACTACTTTTGCTATTGTAACTTTACAGTTATAAATCCTGTGGATGTTTGTGTAGGGTTACAATAAATGTATTGTGGCTCGGTTCTTTTGCATCTTCGCGTTTTGTCCCAAATCAGAAATAATCGAGTGTTTTTGGGAAAATGAAGGGCTGTGATAATTCTAACGAGGTTTCGTGTTTAAATTTACTCTTGCCTTTCTTACTTTTTTGTAAAAACTCCGAATTTTTGGATAGCTTTCGAATTCTATACTACCTCTAGAAGTACAAAATTGGTTTAATTATAATCGTTTTATCTATTTCTGCGATGTTCATTACCTGCGATTTTTGAAAAGTTTTGCTTTGGTTTCACTTTTTCGGAGTTCGTAAAAAAGAGCGATGTCTTCCTCTCTAGATTTCGGTATGATTGTTCAGCTCAAATATAGTATAACCATACTCGTGCTTAACAAATTTATTGATGTTTTTTGCCAAATATATGCTTGAAAATAAAAAAGGTTCTGAATTTTTTTAACTTCTCTTGTGTTCAGTAAAACATAGGCTTTTGCTATTTTGCACCGAGATTTACATAAATTTCTCTAATATCTGAGAAAGCCTCCGTAAATACTACTCAATGCCATAATACGTCTTTGTTGGGTATAACAGTATAATTTAGTAGTAAAACCTGATTCTCAACCTAAAAGTCAATTATAGAGGAGAAAAAGTTAAAAACAACGAGCGACTGAAAAAGGAAAAACCGATCAACGTGAAAGACTTGCATCGCGTTTATTTTTCCAGTCAAATCTTTTTTCATTAGACTCAGTCATAAATGCTTTCCGTCAAAGCAAAATGCCAAAAATATTCTCTATGCTGCCGAAAAAAACAAACTTTTGTACGTTTAAAAATCTGCGAGAAGACATTTTGATGAGCAAAACTGATGTTTTTAAAAATGCGATTTAAATCGAAAAGCATGACCGCACAATTGCTTAGAGAATTAGACTTGTCGCAATTGACACATCATTCATTATAAAGCGACGCACGTACTTCAGAATGGACGCGTTGTCCCAAGATTTAGGAAACTTTACAAAGCCTCTCTATCTGTTCTTGACAGCTTTTAAAATACGAATTTGACCTTTCAAAATTGCTCTGCTTCGAAACATCTACTGATCTAGTTGTCTATAGATCTTTCAAAAGTTGCTGGAGTTCAAATCCTTTTTTTATCAGCACGCTGTCAAGATGAAGCCGAGTTTAGCGGCAGATGGCGAATTTGCATTTTATTGTTTACTGTTTAAAAGCACAAAGCATTGATAAAGCTTGATTAAGATAGAAAGCTACGGTGTAATCGACGTGAGCATTCATTTTGACATATGACAAAACTAAATCAACTCTCTGCTAACACACTTGGTCATTCAGAAATCAACGGACTTTATAGACTTCAAGTTTTACAGACAGCCGCCTCTTCTTTTGCTAAATTCAGATAATTTTAAAAAACGCTGGAACTTGAAGATCATTGGCTACTGGCTAGACTCTTGACTGAAAAAACACTCCATGCAACTCTATTTTTGGCGATGTTAAAACCATGCATGTAATTACGCTGTGTCAAAATAAATGTTTCTATAGCGAAAATTAATGTTTCTATATATTGTTTTACAGTTTCGTAATTTGCAAATAAAAAAAGAACAATACACAATTAGAGTGTCGGGAAGATAAAACACATGGAAACTAGTGCTCGTTGAATTTTTTGCTATTTATCTTTTTGTTTTCCTAATTTGATCTTTCCCAATCGAAAAATTCAAGAAACGACTAGCTTTAAGTTAATTTTATACTAGGGAAAATTCTTAGCGAGCAAAAAAAGCTCGCCTAGACAATTCGCGATGAAAAATTTCTCCAATTGAAGAAGTGATAAAAAAAACACCTGAAATGGTAAATTACTGCATCTGCCAAAGTTTCTCTATCATATCAATTCTCACACTCTTAATTAATGCAAAAGTAAACGGCAGAAAATTTAATTTTAAATGGCGAATCACAAAAAATAACTTCTATTAGTAGAAACCTACTAATGGTCTGTCACAAATCCTGATTGGCTATACTTCATCATGGTCTATTTAACAATTAGAATACGAGCTCGCAATTTCTATCGGCCGATAGAATGGCAATGGCGAAGCTCGACTCATTCTATCAATCGCCGATAGAAATTGAGAGCAAGCATTCTAATTGTTTTAGTAGAAATCAATGGAAAATAAATAAAAGAAAAACGATAATCTTTTGATAAATAAAAGTTACATTTATTTAAACAGTTAATGCTGGTTTTAAACTGTTTTCGCGTGCTAACCAATGCGATGTGCTCGGCAGTTTGTCGAGTAAAACTTGTAAAGTTAATCATTCAAATTTATTTTTTTCTTACCTCCAAAAATTTTTACACCATATTTTGTTGCTGTCTGGAACTTATTTGGCAATAAGAAGCTTCAAATTGTCTTCATTAATATTGTCATTATAAAACAACTGAAAATCGGAAACTATAGACGCCATATTGGGTTTCACAGGCACACCATCTATCACCTGATGGATAACGAGTACGGTAGCCAATCAGATTGCAGCATTTGCGGTTGTTTCTAAATAAATTAGCGTAAATTTACCGGACATTTATGTCCAGAAAAAATAAAGAATGCAACAAAATTTGGAATAAATATAATTCACGGTACGAGTATGTTAAAAAGAGGAAAAACAATTGAAAATTTTCATTCCTATAATGCTGCGTCAAAGAGAAATTGTTGTAATAATTGTCGCCTTTATGAATTAATTATAAATTAATTTTGAAAGTATGTTTGTCTACAGAATGGTTTAAGAGCTTGACAAAATTTGTAACTCCGAAAGAAGATATGTGAAAAAAAGAGCTTAATCAGTGTCTTCAATTTTTCTATGTTGCCGCTAGACATACACACTGCGCCTAATTCAGGCAGCCACTAACCAGTTCAAAACTTATTATAACATATTTTAACAAAATTTAAAATTGTGCATATTCTTCTTTTGATCGATTAGTAGGTTTCTACTAAAACAATTAGACATTTCGGTCTCATGGACAATGAATAAATTTCGATTCACTCGGACTCATTCGCAGCCCATTCGGCCTAGAGTTTTATTTGTTAACTGTATTCTCCGATGAGGCGTGTGATATTTAGCGAGTAGCTAAGCGATTTACCGCTCTCTCAGAACAATTTTGCGTGAGATAAGGTAAGTGAGAGCGATTACTCGCCTCAAATTACAAGCCCTGTTTTAATTATTTCACTCAGATCTATCTTCTATAGCATTTGATTACTTTCACAAGTTGCATTTTTCTATTGTAGAAATTTTAAACTTATTAATACGCTCAGTTACTACCTTCAATATCACAAAACGCTAGCTTCAAGAAATACTCGTCAAGGCAGCTATGTGTAATTTATTCACACTTTGCAAGACTTCTAAATTGATTTTTTGCCGCGTCCGATAAAGTACGGACAATAAATTTTGTTAATGCTGAAAATTATAGCATTTGATAAATAACAAAAAAAAGCATTAAATATGACGTCTTACGAATATTTTATCTGGTATTACTAACGGAAAGACGTACAAGCCCACACATGTGTTCCGGCTTTTTTTCCCGGAATTTAATTGCCGTCTTTCATCTGACGTCATAGCGGTCATATTGGCGCCTTTGCACAAACGAATTTTGATGATTTCTTTTGTTATGTGCACTAACATGACCGCTCCGTCTTTTGTCTTTGTCGTCTCTGGGGAGTGCGTGAAAGTCAAGAATTCGATACGGATAGCTTGCTGTTAGCTTTCGCACTACAGTCGAACCTCGATTATACGGACTCGTTGGGACCAGGCCAAATAGTCCGGATTTAATCGAGAGTCCGGATAATCGAAAGTATGAATATTGATGAGACGCAAATTAAACTGAAAAACATTTAATTATGCAAGAATCGAAAAAACATTCATAACTCAAATTATTGCTCATAAACAGTTAACAACTAACTAAACAAACAAGCAGAGCTCAGTGAAATGCACAACGTCAGTTACGGTGCGTGTCA
>JAOCPT020062114.1:0-14319 GCA_026546935.2 Palythoa grandiflora | reverse complement strand
TACAAATTATTTCATTTCCACCAACTACATAGTTCACAGAATAGTAGCCCAAGTAAACGCCCAAATGGCGTCTTGTTATAATTATAATTATTATTATTATTATCAAACTATATGGACAAAAAGGACCCAACTTTGCAGTCATCTTCAGACTTTTGTTGAGTGAAATTCAACTACTTATGAGTATAATATATACATATATACAATGTGCATTATGCATAGCCAATCAAACTGTTATTATTATTATTATTATTTAATTATTATTATTATTATTATTATTTATTCATTATTATTACTTTTATTTTTATCACCAGAACAGTGTCTTATAGGGTTTTCTGCCTCTGAGAAATGTCGTATCTAAACACACGTAAAAATACGATAATTTTATGTGTGTAAATATCACTTTCCAGCCAATCAGTGACCTTGATTTTCCGAAAATTTTCAAAACACGCAGAATTACTTCGATTTTAAAGTACTTCCAAAAATTTCCAAAGATTTCCAAAAATTTTCCGAAGATTTTCAAAAATCTATAAATGCATAAGAAATGTTTTTAAACATTTTCGAAGCTTTTCACAGATTTCCGAAAACTATCGGATAGTTTGATGATTTCCGAAGATTTTCCATTAAACGTAGGTATGGGATAAATTATGCAATGCTTTCTCGTGGTAAACATTTAATATATAATAAACAGAATAATACATAGTCGCTTGGAGATATGAAATTTATTTTCTTGTGTTCAAATTCAACATCTCACGAGTGAGCTGCGTTCACTCATGAGCTACCAATTTAAACACTCAAAAATATATTCCATATCTCTGCACGCCTATGTATTATTCTCTATTTATTCATTATGATCATCATTATTATCTTCATTATTATTATTATTATAGCAGTATAAAACTTCTGAATGCTATAATCCTAAAAAAATTATATAGGGGCAAACATAATCTAGCTAGGACCTTGTTCCAATAAAGCTACAGTTAATATTTGAATATTGCCAATTAAAATTGTTAGATTACAATTATTATTATAATTATTATTATTATTTTGTAAAACAACATGTACTAGGGAGCAACTTTATAGCTTTTAACTAATCAAGACATTTCTTGTCCTTTTAACCCTTTCAGCCCCAAACATGACAAATGATGTGTTTCTAAATTCTCCCAACTGAGCTCCATACTTTCTGTATAAGCAGTTTGGGAGAATTTATCTTTTCAACTGCTACAGTTAATGTCACTTGATCAATTTCTTATTTCTCATTACCAGTTATATTGTTTTGTTATGAGTTATGTAAGGAGAAATTAGATGTTGATAAATTGCTCTGGGCTGAAAGGGTTAAACTACATCTGTTTGAGATTCCAGAAATTTACTTTCTAAAGCAATTCACTTGTTCACATTTTGCCACAACGAATAAAAAAAGCTAGTCAATCCTATGGGGGTTGCCATATTACACTGACATCTGCCATCACAACGTCAAACTGTCAAAAGAATCAGCTCTATTGCCTTGTTCGGACTGCTTTAATGCTTGTATTTTTCATAAAATTATACAACAGAATAAAAAAGGTTTTTCTTTTTATGAACTACACAAAAAGCTTGCATTTCTTCGATAACAAATTGCAAATCTTCAAAAGGAAGAACATGGTGTACCTTTCATAAGTTGGACTTTGGTTTTCCCTTGATGGAGATCGTGAACGTGATGGGGATCTCGACTGTGACCTCCTGTCAAATTTTTTTTCATATGACCTTGAGCGCTCACGCCTCCTGCAAAATAGTAAAACTGAACAGTAAGCTATCTAAAAATATTAGAATCAAAATGCTCTCATCTATGTGTTCAACTGTGATTGACTGAAATGAGCAGGTTTTTCAATAAGAATATATAATAAGTAAAGCCGGTGTTACACGTTGAAACTTTTAGCTGAAACTTGTGAGCAACAACGATGCGAAACAAGTTTCACCAGGTGTTGCACCATGTAACATATAGTCGGTTTCGTGAAACTTTTTTGAATTGTTGTTGAGAGACAGGTTACACAAAAAGTAGAACTGCTTTCTACTTTTGCAACAGTTACAGCGGTCGTTGTGGCAAAAAAAACAAAAGTCTCACCGTGTAACATCACTTGGTGAAACTTGTCTCGCTCGTTGTTGCATACGAGTTTCAGCTAAAAGTTTCAACATGTGACACTGGCTTAAGTGGCAAACAGTGAGGAATAGGCAGGTTGCAGACAACTTGTGCCAAACGCATTAGCCAAAATACCTAGGATGCCAGGGGGTCCACGAGCATACTTTACTGGGTTCTGCCCCCTTCCCCCCAAAAAAATGTTGGCTGAATTTTCTTGAATGTATATTCTTCTGGAGTAAGAATTACGGTATGGTATTTTGACTGAATACACAAATTTTTAAATTCTGCTTTAATTTTCACATCACAATTCATTGCAAACACATTCCAATTTCAGCAAAGAACCCACTAGTAAGAAGGAAAGCTATAATATCTGCCATGTCTTATTTTAGGCCAATCCACCATTTATAAAGTTTTTCTACCAAAGCAGTTGGCAAATCTAAGAGGCAGGGCCAGTGATTATTGTGGTTCATCTTGAAAGCCCTACATGACTTGCACAGTGCAAATTACAAATAGGTTCAATTCTAGTTGTAAAAACTTGCTATTAGTTAACTGTCTACCACTCAATTTAGAAAAGCTGCTCTCATTTTATGTGTTTGATGGAAATAAAGTCAACTACTTTTTTCCAATGGCAATATCTTGAGTTTTTTGGCTCCCTGGTACTTTTAGCTTTTCAGTGATTTCAGGGTGCTAAAACCCCTTAATATTTTCTCTTTATCTCTTTTGTTATTATACAGTTTTAATGAAATGGGGCAAATAAAAAAATTATTGTTGTCGTTTTCTTTTAATCAGCAATAAAGCTAAGCTATATCCTTTTACAAGCCAAGTGGCCAATTGGAGCCGTTGCTTATCTCCAGTTACTGTAATGTTAAGTGGATGAGAGTCATTGACTCCCCCTGGAGGGGACACTAATCCATCATTAACCCCCAGCAGAAGCTGGTGCTCATTTTACCGATCTCAGGAGGATGGAAAGCTGAGTCAACTTTGGCAGAAAAGACGGTCACACAAATGTTCAACACTTGGCTGAACTGGGTCTTGAACCTGGGACGTTGTGGTTAGAAGGCAGAGATCTTACCACTGCACCAACCACACTGTAGTCATCAACAACAAAGGAACAACTTTATTATGCCAATAAACACTTTATGAATGGTTTCAATTTGCATCGCTGAGAAATTAACTTTTTGAAGCATGGGCACATGGTGATAAACTCAATGGGCTTGTGTTATGTTAAACATGCAAAAGGCTACAGCTGTTGAGATTTATTTGACAAGTTTCTGATTTCAATCATGTCTCACCTTCGAGGAGACCTACTACGGCTCCGAGAATATCGTCGCCTTCTTCTGGGAGGTGATCGGGACCTGGAAAATTAGATCACATTATTAAGTCCAAAAAAATAATAATTTGTGAAAGAGATCTTTCTTCAACAAAAACACTAGCAATATAACACGCACACTGAGCAGTTCTTCATAATTCAGAAATTATCATTATCAACCTTTGTACACTTCGGAAAACACTAAGGTTCCAGCCTTAACACTTACTTTAACAGTACTACAGCATCAATAATACATCTCCTTTATTTGTTCAAGTCTTGATATTTATATTTAATAATTAGAGTTCTTGTTAAAGAATTAACATTCAATTGCTGGGCTGAACCAGACTGTATAAGATAATTTTGTGATGAATCAAGTTTATACTCTAAGTTCTACTGTCAAACAAATTAATTTCTTCAAAAGCATGCACTCTGTTATGTTTGTATGAATACAATTTTATTTCAATAATAATAAATTTCATTACGATCACCTATAATACTGTAATTAGCATTTACTTACAGTTCATATAAATTTAACGAGCAAGTTACCTACTCTCAAATAATATTTGTATTTTAAGGTTTTAATTTTACTCAAACATACTTTACCACTGTTATTTTAAAATACAAAATGCCAGATCTTTATTTTGCTTGGTATTTTTAATTCTTTTCTCTAATCTAACACTACTTATAATAGACTGTTAATTTAAATTAAAATCTTGCTTGCCATATTTTCCTTTACAAAGGAATTTTAACTCCACTAGCCAAATAGTGATAAAACTTTATGTATGACATCTTTATAAAAAAAAAGTAATGACGAAATAACGAAAGTTTAAAATTTTCAAGTGGTTAATGGTACCTTAGCATGTTGATGGCAAATTGAATTATTCAAAGCATGGCTTAAATTACCTTGATTTAACACAAGTTAGTACTACAGAACTAACATTCGATGACAGTTTGAAACATCGAGGCAGAAACATAATTTCAATGTAGATAATGAAGAAACTTAACTTTGATGAATGGCTATATACATAAACTGTTGTGGAACCATCCTGTAATCTTGTGGGCATAAATAGTGTGAAAATGCTATGTCTAACAAACAATATGGTAAATTCAGCTTGTGGTCCTATATAACTAATTGATTTCTTCTTGAAAGACTTGAAAAAAAGTGTTATACAATACAGAATACAAAGCTCAGGTGCTCCCAATCTGGGCTTTTCAGCACTTGCTTCGCCAGCAGTTCCAAGGCTCTTAGCGAGACCACTACAAGTCACTCACATCAACTTCGGTCTGGAATATCAAGGTATGCCTTTACTCTTGGGTGCCAAATAACCATCCCCCCCGTATATGAACTTTTCAATTTTTTTTCGACCACTCCGTGCCTTATAAGGACCCCCCCCCCGTATATTAAATGTTCTGATTTTCATATCTCAATTTTTTTTGGTGTACTATTCTTTAACGAAATCGAAATGTGAGACTTCGGTTTACCGAGATAAAATAAGTTTTTTCCCTGGATAAAAAGAAAATTCAAAAATAGACCTGAAACAGAAACTCTCAGACCTGAAATAGTTGTGTTGTAATGATGCCTATAATGGTACACTATACAGTGAATAATTCTATTTAGATTTTTAATCCCCCTCATTTACACCCCGCTTATTAGGTTTTAAAAATTTTCCAACCCTCCTCCCGTTTATTCCAACCTCCCCCATTCATTTGGAACCAAAGAGTAACTAACAGACCACAACATCTGAATTACCCTAATTTTTTGACAATATTGTGGGTTCTTTTCAGTCTCTTGATAAAAGGTTGAAAGGCTACGCCTGCAGGCCTGCCTTTTATATCCTTGCCAAGACAATGTATGAAATTTGCAAGATATTGTACGACCACTGAACCAATCCATGAAAACGTTAACCCTTAACCATCTCACTTCTCCTCACATATCTCGCATGAAACAACTCATTTGGTATTGACAAGCAATGAATTGACCAGGGAAAAATATTTTGAAGATAAAAAGTGAAATTCTCCCAAATTGTCGATACAAAAAATGCAGTACTTGTTTGGGAGAATTTACCAATTTGTCATTTGTTGTATTTAGGGTTTAACGGGTTAATCATGACTTTACCCAGTTTAGTTAATGTTAATAACCCACAAGATTCCAACCATATTTTTACGCTGTCTGATTACATTGTGATCCAGGTTTGCCACAAGTATTATAGAAGCAACAGTTATTTGTCATGGAGAACAAAAAAGTTTACAATCCATAAGCTGGAAACCAAATCCAGTCATTGTGTTCAGCAAGAGAGAAATTCAGTTTTGAAATAACTTTATCTACACACAACTGTGGACAGTAGTACTTACTCACGGGGGAGAAAAATACATCGGAATGTAGTTGGAGTATCGTTTGATTGTGGCAAGGGCAGCATTAGCTGGACCCTATGCACATGCACGCACGCCAGCAGAAAAAGAGCTAGATCTGGTGTAGAAGGTTGATAGGTTGGTTGGATGGATGCGCGTCGGTCACATGGCCACAGTAGCTGTGCAACAGTTTCAGCCCTTTTGTAGCAAAGCTATAGTTCGGTCGGATGCTGCTGCGTGTGTTGCTAGTTGGTAGATTGACACAGATGCACCCGTTGATTCAACAAATGACACTATTATCTGACACATAGTATAAAATTGGCATTAATAACTGTCAGACGGTGCACAGGTAAGATACCCCAACATGGTTATTTAAAATTTTCCCTACGATATGTGATAACTATTTTCAATATTCAAAGAAGGCTGTAAAATTTCTCAAATACTGCCTTAATGGTAAAGCCTATTCGATTTTAAGGCTAGTGTTAAAGATCGGCTAAAAGTGACGCGATCTCTACACAACGCAAATCTGAAAATTTCAACCATCAACCTTTGCCATGCGAGACACAAACTAACATAAGTCTACGTAAAAATTCGAAAGCCTAGAGCTACCTGACATCAGAAAAAACTCTTTGATCATTATGTGGTAATGCTACAGCATGACAATTTAAGTTCACATGAAAACTACATTTTACCGTATAGAGCTCTTCTAGGCGCGTTCAATCGAAAAAGCGAAAAATATTCTTATTAAACACGTGGATCGTTTTGATGCGAAGTACATTACAACAGTAAAATAAAATCTTACTGGAAGTTAAATCTAATTAGCTTTTGTCACAAAAAGCAGAAAATTGGAAAAATATCTAGAATGCAAAAAAACCCTGCTTTACCGTCTCCTGTCTTGATACACGAATCCCGGTCTCCTTGTGCAGTCTCGGGCAAAATGGCCGATTCTTCCACACTCATAACACTTTTCTGTTAACCCCAGACGAGCTGCTCTTCCTCCACGCGTCGGTCCCCGGGCCATTTCTACGCGAATTCTACTTGATCCGCCCAAAGTTCGACCGTCTAAATCCTTTATGGCGTCTTCCGCATCGCGCTTGTCTTCAAAGACAACGAACGCGAATCCGGGAGGATTTCTTGCCACCCAGACATCACGGAGGGGACCGAAAGATTCGAATTCTCGTTCTATTTCTCTCTTAGACGCTCCATCACTTAGATTACCAACGTAAACGCGGCTCATTTTCAATAAAAGCGGGTAAAAGCTGAAAGTAAAAATCAACAACCTTCGCTTCGCTTTCGAAAGACAGAAAGGCAGGTACTTGCGAACGTTACCCAAGATGCTTTGCTTTCAGTCGATACTTTGTCGTATCAAGACACGACGCTTATCAAACCTAACGAACAAATATCGATTACTTTATGTTTATCAACATGGCCGATGAAAAGTGCCTTATTTATTGAATTGAATAAAACTTGTTGAGTAAGTTTTATGTGCAGCTTATTTCAGCCGTCTGATGGGAGAACAAAGCACAGAGTCGGTCTTGAAATTTCTGAAAGGAGAAATTTCGTTTACGGAATGGTTGGAGAAAAAAGAAGACGAAATTGTGACTGCAGAAGAAGTAGAAGAGCAAGATAAAGATTCCGATGTTGAAGATGAGAAAGAACCCACACCGAGTGAACAACGTAAGAAACTTTATGCTTCAGCAAGATTTGAATGCTTTCTATTTTTGCTACTCTGAAACTAGATCTGTATTGATTTTAAGCTAGCTAAATCCTTTTACGAGCCTAATGTATCAGTCAAACGAAATCCCCACCTCCCCCTTCCAGGACATAGTGGGGGTTTTGCCCTACCCTCTGGGGTCACAATTGTTGTACAAAACGGCTCCAATAGTGTTGAATCCCCCAGGGTATTGGGGCATCTGAAAAAATCTCTGTGAGCCACGAAAATAATTCCAGCCTCTTGATTTACCGAAAGTCGTTTTAAAATATTAAATTCGAACCTTCTCAAAGTGATGTAATAATGGCAGATAATTGACCCATACAGTTTTATATCTTGAAAACCTGTGTACATACTTAAGTCTGTGACATGGCTCTGGCTCACCAGTGAAAATTGTTAATGGCCTCGGTCCACAAAGCCCATAAACTATGCACGTGATGTCTTGAAGGCGATTGCAAAACCGAACTGTCAAAACCCCGAGGTTTGCCCCCAGGCTGCATAAGTGGAGACACGATAATTGTAAAATTCCCCACCTTTTTGGGCCATCTTTTTGTTCGATAGAGCTTCAATACCACAACATTCCCCCACTATGTCCCGGGGGGAGGGGGAGGTAGGGGATCGGTTTGACTGATGCATAAGTGGCCCATTGGAACTGTTGCTAATCTCGGGTTTCAGTAGTGTTAAGCGGATGAGAGTCATTGACTCCCCCTAGACGGGACACTAATCCATTGCAGGTTAGCAATGCTGGTACTCATTTTACTGACCTTGGGAGGATGGAAAGCTGAGTCAACTTTGGCGGAAAAGAAGGTCACACAAATGTTCAACACTCGACTGAGCCGAGGTTTGAGCTCGGGACCTTGTGGTTAGAAGGCGCTAACCACCCCACCGTTATCAAATTTGCCTGGGGAACCAATATTCTGTCTAGCAAAGACATCTAGTTTTTTCCGTTGCACGCATTAGCGACGGTCAGAGGTGCGTTTCTGCTTTAGGTCCGACCTAGTTGGGCTGCGCTTGCGCTGTAGTTCGAGGAAGTGATGAGCAGCGACTCATTTCACTGCAGATCTAAACAGAAAACACATTGCTTTCCAAATAAGGTACACCTACCGCAATCACTAACTTCCAGAAACAATCAAATTTACATCAAAATTTCTCTCTCTCAAAATTGCTCACCGTAAATGCATCAACAAAATCTATTCTTTCAACAAAGTCTATAAGTTATTAAACAAATATTTTTCTTATTTCAGCATCAATTTATGGTTAGAATTCCTTCCAATGAAAAAAAGAGGAACTTTGCTAAACCTTCTGTCAGTAAGTGGTGTGTATATAACTAGGAATTTCACACTATAACACTATCACTGATATTATTATTATTATTAATCCTATTCCTATTACTATTATCATTACTTACCACTACTGTTACTGTTCCTCTTATTGTTATTGTCAGTGTTAATAATATTGTTAAAGTAACTTTAAATGTTACTGTCGCTGTTTTAAAAAACGGAATAAAAATTTTCCTATAACGTAAAAAAAAAAAAACAGAAACATTTACAAAAAAGGAAACAATACTAAAAAAGACCCCAACGACACAAATGATTAAACCGCATCTTTCAATTGTTACAATACAAATTAACCACTCGGCCACCTCGTCTTCTTGTTCTCTGTAATATCATACATAACTAGCATTTGTTATACCACGGGTTTTAATTGAACACTGTAAAACAAAAAAATCTATCAATCGAGTCGACGAGGATGGGATTCGAATCCATGCGTGCAGAACGCGTTGGATTAGCAGTCCAACGCCTTAACCAGTCGGCCACCTCGTCTTGTTGTTCTCCGTTGTATGATTGACAACTAGCATTTGTTACAACATCGGTTCTAGTTGAACACTGTAAAACATAAAAAGTTATCGAGTCGGCGAAGATGAGATTCGAACCCACGCAGGCAGAGCACATTGGATTAGCAGTCCAACGCCTTAACCACTCGGCCACCTCGTCTTCTTGTTTTCCGTTGTATGATTGACAATTAGCATTTGTTATACCATAGTTCTAGTTGAACACTGTAAAACATAAAAACTTATCGTGTCGACGAGGATGGGATTCGAACCCACGCGTGCAGAGCACATTAGATTAGCAGTCCAACGCCTTAACCACTCGGCCACCTCGTCTTCTTGTTCTCCATAGTATAATACATAATTAGGATTTGTTATACCATGGTTTTCGTTGAACATTGTAAAACAAATAAAACTATGAAGTCGACAAGGATGGGATTCGAACCCACACGTGTATGGCAGATTGAATTAGCAGTCCAACGCCTTAACCAGTCGACCACCTCGTCTTCTTGTTCTCTGTAATATAATACATAACTAGCATTTGTTGAACCATGGGTTTTAGTTGAACACTGTAAAACATAAAAACGTATCCAATCGACGAGGATGGGATTCGAACCCACGCGTGCAGAGCACATTGGATTAGCAGTCCAACGCCTTAACCACTCGGCCACCTCGTCTTCTTGTTCTCCGTTGTACGATTGACAACTTGCATTTGTTATACCATCGGTTCTAGTTGAACACTGTAAAACATAAAAACTTATCGAGTCGACGAGGATGGGATTCGGACCCACGCGTGCATAGCACATTGGATTAGCAGTCCAACGCCTTAACCACTCGGCCACCTCGTCTTGTTGTTCTCCATAATATAATACATAATTAGGATTTGTTATACCATGGTTTTCGTTGAACATTGTAAAACAAATAAAACTATGGAGTCGACGAGGATGGGATTCGAACCCACGCGTGTAATGCAGATTGAATTAGCAGTCCAACGCCTTAACCAGTCGGCCACGTGGTCTTCTCGTTCTCTGTACTATAATACATAACTAGGACTTGTTATACCGTTGGTTTTAGTTGAACACTGTAAAACATAAAAACTTATTGAGTCGAGGAAGATGGGGTTCGAACCCTCGCGTGCAGTGCACATTGGATTAGCAGTCCAACGCCACTCGGCCACCTCGTCCTCTTGTTCTTTGTTGTATAATACATAACTAGCATTTGTTATACCATGGGTTTTAATTGAACACTGTAATAAAAACTGATCGTTCGCGAGTCGAAGAGGATCGGATTCGAACCCACACGTGCAGAGCTTTGGATGAACAGTCTTACCCTTTAATCACTCAGTTACTTTTTTATTATCTCTTTGATTTTACATGGTTTCTAGGTAGTATTTCTTATGCCATGTGTTTTCGCCGATCATGAAAAACATTTAAAGTGACGCAAACTACGATAATGCGATTCGAACCAACGCGTGCAGAACAAACAGGAGCTGTGATTTGAGTTTTTTAACTAATTAAACAAGGAATAATAATCTTTTAACAATATCTACTACAGTGCGTTATGATTTTGCTTGTAACTTATAAGAAAATTTAATAATGTCACCTGAAACAATGACCGTTGAACTTTGTTTTGTGTTTGCATGCAGTTGTTCTGGTCAGTAGGTGCGTGTTTGGAAATCATTTTAGCACTCGTTGTGATGCCCGTCCTCGGGTGGCGATGGTTGCTTTTCTTCTCCTCGCTGCCTGTGCTCCTCTTTTTAACACTTTCAAAGGTGAGTGATCTTATTCTATATATGTGCTCAGTATTAAATATGAATGATTATTTTTACAAAGCACCTATCGCTTTGATTTGAATTGAATAAATATTTGGATTTGCCTTTTGTTTGTTCCAGTCTTTCCTAGGCTTTCTATTTTCATTCATTCATTCGCTTGAGAGTTTAATAACGTGACTTCAACCAGCTTGAGAGTTTAATAACGTGACTTCAACCATTGTTTGGTTGAATAATTACTTTTCTAGGCAGAAGATCATTGTTTGCTATGCGAAAAAAACACTTGGTGATCAAAGCAGGAGGGAAAACAAATAAGGTTAAGCTTTAGTTTAGTCTGTGAAAGTATACAGGATATCGCTGATCGATCGAGATGTTTGCAATTGTAGAACACATTTATTCAGTCGGCTGTAAAAATCACGCCTTTATATGTCGATGAAGATAAACTACATAAAAATACAAAACTTTAGCGATCCTTTTGGTTCGACAGATGGCTTTCGGGTTAGACCTTCTGCCTAGGAACATAAATGTTCAACTTTAAGATTACGTCATCAAACATTGAAGTGAAATCCGCTGTATTTTATACTAATAGTTTGATAAATTTAAGTTTAACATCGAAGAAAGAAGAAAAAAAAATTGTTTCGGACTGTAGTCCTTCGTCGGAGTGAAGTGTATTTTATACCCATGCTCTCATACGTACATACATTCGTCCACCCTAGAATGAATAAGACCTGAAATGTATTATTGTTTTGGAATAGAGTTTACACGCTGATCTGTTAATTACTGTCTCTATAGATCTATATATTGTTACCTTCATAGTGCTGCCTCCATTAGCCTGTGTGGCAGAGTGCTATTCATGACCCGGAGGGAGGGGGAAGGTTTAGCTCTACCATCAAAACGCGATTCACAAATTACCACGGCGATGATAATTTGTTTATCGATATTACTTCAAGTTTGTATCTACTCGCTAACGCATTGAATAGTTTTTTTAAAAACTATTTACTGAAAGTTCAATATTAGAGACAGTTTAGCTATTGGTTGTCTTGTTTAGTTTACAGTTTTGTCATAACACTGCTATAGATCTGAATAAAAGGTTACTCAAAAATTTCCCTTGAAAGCCTTTAAGTTGACTCACTAAGACTATCAAAACGAAGGAGATACTCTTTAGAGAAACTCACTTCAAGGGTAAACCAGGATTAGCATGTTCCCCGTCCCGCCAAAAAAACTCGCCCCTCCGAACGAACTTCGTAATCCAATAAATAATTTATGTTCTTTTATTCAAGTTTCTACCTGAGTCACCGAGATACTTGATGGCGGCAGAGAAGACTGATAAAGCTTTGGAAGTACTAAATAAAATAGCAGAAGAAAATGGAGGCACTTTGCCGAACGGTAAACTTGTTGCTGTGGATCATCCACAGGTGGGTTAACTACACATCAACTGTCACTAACCCGTTGATTTTAATGTTGAAACAATTCAGTTGACGGATCATAAATTGGTCAGCATTCCTCCTGCTCCAGCTTGTTACATATACAGTCATATTAATATCCCTACCCGGCCTCTGTTGGTATATATTTGTTACCAATGCCAAATCCTTTTACGAGCCTTCTGGCCCGGCCATTGGAGTCGCCCGGTGCCTATCTACGGATGCAATTGAAAGCCATAACGACCTGAGAATGGACAAAAGTGGTCTTTATAAAACGGTAGTGGCCACAGAGCATTAAACTGCAGGTTTAACATGTTATTATTATGCCTATAATTCTAATTTTGGCTTATGAGGTACTGAAAAGTGCAAGTTTAAGTCCAGCATATCATTTTAAATATTTCAAATCATGATGGACCCATAATCTTTTTTTAAAAAACTATTCTGTTGGAGATAGGTTAGAAGATGTCAATAATGAAAGTGTATGGGCTATCTTCTTAGTTATTGATAAAAGCAAGCAGTACATCACCGTAACATTTCCTTTGTGGCAGCAAATTAATTACAGAACGATTGAGAAAGAGGAAACGCGTTCGTTGCAAGTTTGCATAAATTATCAAGCTCGCCAAATGCATGGGGGTTGTTAAAAGACAACTTTTGTCTGTGCTAAAGTTACAATGTGAAGCAATTTTGGCGGAAAAAGCGATCAAACAAATGTTCAACACTCGGCTCTGCCGGGGGTTTGAATCTGGGACCTGTTCATACAGATCAAAATTATTGAACCAACAGAATATAAAGGCGAATAACATCACAACAACTAAATTGACCAATTACCGATCACGCACCAGACAAATTAGTACTGAATTTATTGACACGCTATATTCTTCATTTGTGAAGACTTCCGCACTGACTTGTGGTCGAAACGTCAGTCACTACTTCTTCTCAAGACTACGCTAACCTGGACGATCATACCTTACAATCCAAATATTATTTGCTATTAAATTTTCAATCTCGAATATTGCGTATCTAGCGTTCAGATTGGTTCACTCAATCTTGGTTATAAGCTCATATACCGAATAATATTTTATGAAAAGTTTTGCCAAGCTGAAAAATTTGGGCGGGAGGCGAAGCTGACAATTTTTAGGAATCGAAGATTTTAGAAAGCTGATTAAATTTAATATAACAATCATTCCATTTGCCCTTGTTGGGTATGAGATGATTTATAACCTCGGAGCTTCGCGTCTCATCTCATATCGAACGCGTGCTCCTGGAACAATTGTTAATTGATCCTAGTCTTAATAATTTGTTTCGTAATTTAAAAATTGAAATGTTATATCTTATGACAAAGAGTTCATGCTAAAGGTAAAAAATGAGAAAACGTTTGTGGTATGCTACACGAAGTATATATAGTTTACGCTACGCAAAAGCTTACTTTCTAATACGCAACTTACAGAAAAAAAGCAATTTACAGTGTTTGACTTATCTTTTTTTGTTTAAAGCCAGGTTTTGTTGGAAGATTTGTAAACGCAACTTTTAAGTAATGATTCGAGTAAGAACTAGGCAGATCAACGACAATGGAATGCAGAAAGGTGCTAATTGCGATATTGTTAAACCGTTAAT
The DNA here is from genome assembly GCA_026546935.2 of Palythoa grandiflora. NCBI lineage: Eukaryota > Metazoa > Cnidaria > Anthozoa > Zoantharia > Sphenopidae > Palythoa > Palythoa grandiflora. Next base: position 206 of record JAOCPT020062114.1, on the reverse strand, counting down.
CTCATTGGCTAAACCTTGAAAATCGACCACATCTTCATAAATAAGCTAATTTCTTTCTTTCCAGTTCACTCATTCATTCCCTTCAAGTTGAAACATTTTTGTTTTTAAATTTAAGAAAAACTCCATGTGGGGAACATCGAAAATCAAACGGTTTTCATGGCTTTTGTTTTGGAATGTTATGATTGGATAAATTATTATAGCACAAA